>JABASD010003472.1:0-19917 GCA_019776165.1 Pogonognathellus flavescens
GGGTTGTCAGACAAAATTTGCGGCCTTCAGACGGCTGCAGCTTCCCCCCATTACCAATTTCCAGATACGCTCCTGGGCATAGAAACACAAAATACTTAACTAATAATTACTACCTATTAAAAAAAATTATACCTACCTGCAAAACTACAACTTTACTTTATTTTAATTTTCTGCAATTTTCTGTTTTTGTGCAACAAGAACAAGACTAATACTTCTTTTCTGTAATAATTTTGTGCTCCATTTTGTCGAGCAGAAAATAGTTTTCTATGAAAAATTATTAGTTGAACTATTTAAGCGTAAAATAAATTAATTAATAATAAAATAAACCCATCACTTTCCTTCCCGCACCCGAATTTTTTTGCACAGAAATAATAATTTCCAATTATTCCAATAATATTCCCCGTTCCGTTCCATTCCAAAATATTTTATTTAATATCTACTTTTTAGATTTTATTTTATTTTGTCAAGCAAACTGTATGCCTTTGCAACTAACTAAATGAATTGGAGCAAGTTTTTAATATCTATTTTGCGTTGTATGAATATAATTAAGTTTTATAAATGATATTTATAATTGATATTATTTATTATTTACATCTTACCTCAAATCGCAAAAAATCCATGCTTCCTATTTGTAAACATTCATTGGTAGAGCTGTACAATCTCAAGGGTGTATCTAGGATTCTGAAATGGGGGGGGGATCAGAGGTAATAATGAGTTTTGCGGTCGAAGGCCACATTTTGTCAAATACAGCAATTAATATAATATTATGATATCTACTCTCGAAATCTGAGAGTAGTTCTAAGAGAAGCCCCGTTGAGCGCATACGTAGATACGCCCTTGTACACAAGAGTTAATATTCGTATTCAATTTAATACATACATTTTTACGGGTGAATTCTTATTTATTTATTTTATTACACGTTAAATTAAATGTTGAAAATTGAAGTTAAAATGTAATTAAAGTTTAGTATGAGTAATTTATATTATGTGATCTAAAAATATTTGTAAAATACATTTTATTTTATAGCTGGCGAAATTAAAAAAATTAAATTCCCAATAGCTTGCATTGGCTATGGATTTCTCTACAGAAAGATGTTGCAGCAATTGCAGCTCAAGCGATTTCGGCGATATACTTGTTTGACTATTTTCGGGTTTGGCAGATTTGACTTTCACTTCCTGTGATTCTACGGGCTGAATTTGTGAAATATTTTGCTAAAGTTTTGTAAACACAATCACAATATTACATAATATCACAGCAAATAATGGGTTCGACAGAAATAGAAAATTTACAGTATAATCCTTTCCTCCACGATCTGGTAAATTATTTCTATATAACATTATTCATCATTTTTTCATTTATTGAAATGTTTTCAAATAATTTATAAAAGGGCAACTCTTATTATTAAATATTCCAACAGATTTTGGACATTCTTTTTTGCCATTTACCCTTTGATGAATTGAAAAATTGTCGATTGGTATGTAGAACATGGTATCATAAAGCTACGAGAGCGCTTCAACAACACAACCGATTTATTGTTTTCGGATGCCTGCATAAAATAAATATGTTTCAAATTAGACCGGATCTGGAGTCTATAAAATTATTTATGCTTGCTATGGAAAAAAGCGAAAATATGCCTTATGTAAATTTTGGCTTGAGACCAAATATGTTTGCAACACAAAATAAGTCTCTGCTTGACGATTTTCTATTGCTCTACGGCTCTATCATTCAGAAACTGACAATTAACTTGGCATATGAAAGTGCAGATATATTTCCAGAAGACTGTTTTCCAAATGTCAAGTTTACAAAACTTTTAGAATTGGAATTTTGCAATAATTCTAGAGGAGAACTGCGGCCTTCCTTAAAGACTCCACTGTTGACAACCAGAAAGAATCTTTTCTCAACTATTTTGAGTACAGCATGCAATTTACAAAGTATCGTGCTCTGGGCAGATAACGAAAATTTGGCTTGGCCAGGGGAAGTTTTCGATGTTCTTTGCTCCCAAAAGTTAAACCAATTAAAAAATCTGAAAATTAGTTTACCTTGTAATGACAGTCAGTTGGGTAGATTACAAAATTTCAATGCGCACTTGACATCTCTCATTTTTGTTCTTCGCAATCCTTTAATGGACACAACTGCTTTAACAAAAATTTTGGAATCTCAAGCAAAAACTTTAAAATTGCTTAAAATCATCGATTTGCAATGTGATCATGCGAAGGAAATAAGACTCCCTGTGATGGAACGGATTACACATTTCACTTTGGAAGGAACTTTCTACGGAGATGACTCTATGATTTCTTTTTCTAAATTCTCTTACAAACTATTGCCTAAACTAACCAAACTTGATTTTATTTGCTGCAATGAGCACAATATGGATATTCAACAATTCTTTTGCAACTCACCCTGTTTTACACTGAAGGAATTACAAACCGAGTTAAGCGTCAGTTGCGTCAACACGAAATTAATACGCCAAATCCAAAAATCATTTCCAAATCTGAAAAAAATACGTGTTTTCTTCTCACTTGAATCGAAACACCTGTTAGCAGATTTGTTTGAGTCTTTAATCAATCTGGAAGAAATTACATTAGATCTGAGGAAATGTGCCAATGTTAATTTAGACGACTTAATCACAGGCTTTCCACGAAATGTGTGCGATGACAGTTTAAAAAATATGGACGAATCTTCTAGCTTGGAGTTACTGAAACTTAATGATGGCATTTCCACATTAACAAGTACTATATACCTACTTACAAATACATGCACAACTATATTGCAGTTATAGAATTTATATTTAGTCTTAAGCTTATAAATTTTATACTAAATATTTGATACACACCTGTGCATTAGAAAGAAACATTAGCGTGATTAAAATTTACGGGTTGTTTTTTATATTATTAGATCTTAAATGTCTCATCGTAGTTGGCGAATACAAAAACTACAAACCTGAAGAGTTTGCCTTTACAGATAAAAGTTTATTTTTCGGACTCCTAAATTTGCCCAAGTTAAAATATATCCGTATGTGGAAGTCTGGGGCAAGTAACAGATAAAGATTTAAAATTAATATTCTTAATTGATTACATGAAAATGCTAAAGGAAACGTTAATATTTTAGTTTTCCGACAGTGGCCTAAGAATACTAAGGAATGAATATCATTTCATCGAACCGGCTACTGAAAATTGAATTCAGAAACTGTCGTAATTAAGGTTTTTATTCATTGTCTTAAAATATCACATACGTACACTACGAACTAAATACAGACTACACATGTAAGGGTTTGTATAATGTTGGTAGGTACTCAATATCTTATGTTAACTTATCTTATTATTCTACACATATTATTATACTGTAGGACAGATCATAAAGGTAAATTTGTTTTGTGAACTTGGTGTTCAAAGGTGGAATAAAAGCGAGTTCTTCTTAATCGCGACTTGTTATTGTTATTATGTATTATTATGAGGTGAATTTCAATTTGCATAATATTTCAGTCTTCATGTGGCGCACCAGGTGGTTGCTGTGCAATTAAAGAAATTGTAAGGTGCTCACAAAGTAGGCATCATGAACCACTCTTCGCATCCTGAATCAAAAATCATTATTGAATACTTGGACAAAAACTGGATTTCTATCAATAATGAATAATAATGACAAAAATTTTTAGTTAAATCAAGTTGTCTCACTTGGGCATATCAAGTAGTCCGTGTTTTTTAACGTAAAAAGTTGCAGAAGAAAGTTCCGGTAAGCGCACTGTTTCTTGTGCAGATTTTAAAGTTAACAACTATTCAAAACCAACAGAGATAAACATTATTTTAGCAAAATATTTTTGTTTGTCACAATCATTTAAAATATTATGGTGTAATTAGCGCTGCGAGGATGATGTAAAAATTTCAAGCAGTGATTATAATAATGAATGCTTGTAAAAATTAGTTTATATTTATATATACGGGCGTATCTATACATATAGCCCCAGATTCCGAAAGAGGTTATGAGAGGCTGAAGGCCGCAAAGTTAATAATCCCTTTCTGTACCCTCGTGCCCCAGAACGCTGATGTCCCCTCAAGATACGCCACTGTTCTTATATCATACAGAAAACAATAATAATAATTCTTAATTTTTTGCTTCTAGCAATTTTAAACCATTTAGACGAATTAATTTCATGCTAAACTCACAACTGGCAAACATTATTATTACCTATTAGATTATTTATCAGTTTAATGAATTTCTGCTGTTAATAAAGTTTACTTTTTACATCGTTCTATGTGTGAGCATTTGGCCAAACATAAGCCGGTAAATAATTATGGGGGTGGTGATTTTTCTCTTACCCCTCCAGTACAACACAAACGAAGCTTCCTTAAATTGAAGCATTTTGCCACACCAAAAACGACAGAAACATCGGAAACTTTTTGGGAGTCCAATTCCAATGTTTTCAAATCTAGTTCATATGGGATACAAAAGGTTTCTCGGTCAAGTAAAATATGACATGAAATTATTAGTACTCGTAAAATGTTTGATCATAAACCGTTAATTAGAATGCAAATACTGTGGTACAAACATTTAAGATCCCCGATGAACGGAAGTTCCCGAAGCGAATGAGCAACTTTATGTAGGTTGACGATAACATCTACATGCTTCGTAACAAAATGTGGTAACCCGCAAACTCCTTCATCTGTAATATTATCTCCTCCAACTTTCAATTCTTCTAATCTTGGCACGTTGCTATAAATGCTCTGTAAAATTTCATCTGTGGTGTTATCAAACTTGATGCTTTTGAGGTTACGGAATCCGGCAGATAACCTGGATGCAATGGCCGTGGATATCATTGAGCAATTGTCAAATGCTATTGTAGACACATTATTTGTCTGAGAATTTGGTTCAAGCAAATTGACAAATTCTTCAACATTCAATCTCTTCAAGAACAAAGTTTTTAATGCAGGCAATTTTGATAATTTTAAGGATCCCTCGTATGATTCCAGAGACAAATAAACAAGGTTCGCCATTGTTGTAGAAAATTCATATTTCTTGCAGAGGCTGTTGGCAGGAAAAGTGTCCAGATGAAGGGTTTTCAATGTTCTTGCATAAACTGAAAAGAAATATTCCAAAGTGCCCCATTGCACATTGGAAAGTATTTCCAAGTAACAAAGCTCTAACCGAGGGAAAGCCTTGGCAGTCAACAAGCACAATTGTTGATCGCTTACGGGCATTAAATACTCAAGGCATTTTACATTTAATAATTTGACATCGGGATGAAAGAGGACATTGTTGACAAGAATTTCTGCAAGCGTCTTGTCTTGATTCAAGTAATCGCTCGTTAACCCAAATATTTGATAGGTAATTTTTTCCAGGGTTTTTGCTTCGACGATCAAATTCCTGATTACTGCATCCACATTAACAACAATATCATGGCCGATTATCTGCAAGCATATTGTATTTAGCTTGGGTAAGAAGATTCGAGATTTCAAGGGTCTCTTCGGAAATTCTGCATTTTTAAACCCAAATGATCCACTAAAAATGAACGAGAGTGTTGTAAGGTTGGGAAGGCATCGTTCATTTAAAAATTCTTCAAAATGTCTTCTGCCGAATTGAGATTCTTCGAGACTCAAATGTAGAGACTTTACCCGAGCCCCGAACAAATCCAAGAATGTATCCATGATTTCCGGGTGAATATTGTCCAGCATTTCCCGTTGTATGGATACGAAAAATGTAAAAGTGCTATGAGGGTAAGGGGAATGTGCTGTTAAGGAAGTGGTAAAGCTTGATAAATATGTACGTACATCTTCCACACTATTAAAAAGAACCGTTTTCTTTTTTCGTAAAATTCGACAAGCTTCTTCGTTCCATTGAGTATTCACAAGCCGACAACTTTCAAGATCTTCTACATTCAAGTGGTCCAAAATTTGTGTTAAAATCTGTCGGTAAACCAACCAACATAAAATATCATTGGAATTTTTCAAATCTACAATAAATACAGTCCGTGACCGTATCTACCACATTATACCCATAATGTATTACTGTTATCATGGAATACTGTACCAGGCAGGCAATACTTTAATGCAAAACATTTTATTGCATATTAGAATCACAGTGTATGTAATAATATATCTGTATAACTCATTAAATTTATGTAAAAAATAGGTTTACAGATAGGGGAATGTGCGAAATATTTTAAATAATTTTTAAACCCAAGAAAGATTGCAGATTCTACATACATAAGCATTTTATTGAAAAGTAAACATTGCATGTAATGCGCAATTGGGGCAATGAACACAAAAGACATTCAGAGGATATTCACAGAAGGGCAGAAGCAATGTCAGCATTAAACAGTTCCTATACGTGTACTACTTTATTATGTGTGTGCGTAGTAAGTTAAGTAAATGTAGGTGTGTGTAGAATGTAAATAAATTCTTGTAAATAAAAACTGTTTGTAGATGCGAACATAGAAATTTTATCTTATCTCCATGTATAGGTACTACTTACTATAAGGTATTTCAAAATGTTTTAATATAATACACTGTATAATAAGTGTCTTACCCTTGGAACCACTGTAGGATTAATTGACATTGTGCCTGGACTTGTTTGTATTGTTGTGGAAGGCACAGGTAAAGTCTTGATGCTTGTTCACCTTAGGAAATGTAAGATGTAAATGACAACATCTTTTTAACATAATAATATCTGTGGGTTTTTCAAGACTTGTGTATGTGAGCCATAAGTTAATAGATTTACTCGTACACCTCAAACAGCTGCAATCGGCAATCTTGAAATCTAGTCAGCCTTAGCACCAAAAAAGAATCGCGCATGAGAGCTGTGATGCGAATATTTTAGTATTAGTATGTACGTGTTCTATGTATGTACCCGATGTACCTATACAAGAATGATGGAGTAGAGAGAGTGTTACAGAATTCGCACACTTATTCTGCTTTAGTTATTAAGTAGGTTTATTTAGAGTCAGTAATACCGTTCTTCTTCTTCTTCTTCCTCAGTTTTGCTTGCGGCTTGGGCGAAAAGTCTGTTGAGTGTAAATGCAGTTTTTATATTATGGACAACACCGAGTTAAGAGTCTAGTCACGTCAAATCACCCGTAGAAAACACATGTTAATGGACTTTGCACTTTCTTAGACATAACACACACTAACTAACCATTAGATTATCACTACTGCCAGTAGAATTCATTCAGCAGTCACACAAGTGGATTTTAATATCCTCTTCAATATTTTATTTGCATTTTACATTCATAATAATATAATCCACTCGTGTTTGCATTTGTATGTACATGTGTACAATTCTGAGAATGGTAGAAGTTGCATGGTTATATTTAGCTGGAGGAGTGTAGTACACGTTGTGTATCAAAGTATCAAAGCTGGTATTGTTCTAAAGGTATCCATTTCTTATATTTTTGATAGTGAGCAAGAATAGTCAAACATTCATAGTGGGATTTGATGAAGAACTTTCTTGCACTACATACCAGTACTCTACAACTGTAATATTTCATTTATGCTGAAACCGTTCTGATGGCAAACTGTCATGCCTCCGAAACCAAGCGTTATATTACGGGGAGATTGAGACTCTTTGCAAGACAACATTATACACCGGTTTAATCTCTTTCACTCTACCGCTCCTCTTCTTCTTCTTCTTCTCGGCACCGTATTTACATAGCTATTTTATTACCGAACCGAATGTAGTAAGTAGTACTTGAGTAGGTACTTCTCTCTTCAACTAAAATTTAAATAGAAAATACTGGAAGCTTAAAACTCATAGAATATCATCATAGGATTATTATTATTATCACTACGCAAATTGTGAGACTTATGTTATATAATAGCTGCTCATGTACATATGTACATCTACTTGACATGCATGTCTGCTAATCTGCCAGACACATCAGGACAGATTATAATTTTATTCGAATGCAAGAATAACTTTACGTACCGCCGAGTATTTTGTGTGTATGTAGAACAGAACACAACGTAGGGCAAAGGCAAGAATACATTTTATATGATTTACATTTCGTTATTATTACTTTGCACATTTTACAAATGACTTTTACGAAGCTGCCTAAATCATTTTGCTTGTGACACCTACCCGTTTTGCTATTTATTTATATCCTATCTGTTATCTGAACAATTTATACAGTTCTTTGACTGTATGTCTCTCTGTGTGTGGTGTGTGTAATTTGTGTCTGTAGTTGTATGGTGTGTAGTGTGTAGGTGTATTTGGAGTACACACTATAATGTGTAACATATGTAAATCCCCCGTATACTTCACTACACAAACAAACACTGCTCAACTTTGTGCAACTTATGTACTGAGGACGGCATTGTTTTAATTTATGTGAAGGATTCTTAATGTGACGACAAGCACTGAGCGAATATTATGTGTACTTGGGTTGTTTACAACCTAAAAGCTTTCATTTGTTCATATATTATTTGCAGACGCACAAAATTGTTTTTTACGCTTGGAAGCCAGCCTCATTTGTCTTATGATCTATTTTCTTCTGATGTAATGAATTAAACCTCAACCATGATATTTGTCCTAATATAATTACCTTAATGACCCGTGTAGTATTTATAAATTACATAATTACGTTAAAAGCATACCTAACACACTCACACGATTTGTTGTCGACTCGTGTTGTAAATTGTCCTTGCCAACTGTTAACGCTTCGTTCTAAAAGTTCCAGAGAGACCACACGATGTGGATTTAGTTTTCAGGAGTGTTCCTGTACACACTTTTTGGAGTTTTCAGTCTAGGTAGTAGGTACCTATATATGGCTACATTATTATGGTTCACTTGTACATATATAATCACACTAGACAGACCGACAGACAACAAGTTCTTATACAGTGTCTCTTGATACCAAAATAAGTCCTTTCGGAAAAAATGTCTATTCTATGCAAAGCAGGGCATTGAGTTACTGTACTAAAGTTACTATTTCTGACAATGCGTTACTGTCATTGAGGGTTGTACTAAAGTTAGACAGAAGATGATGTATGTATGTGATTATGTGAATGACGGACAGACAGAAAGACACGTAAGTACATAAAATCGAGCCATAAACTCCAGTACTTGATAAACAATGAGGGAATATTTCATGCTATCACAAGCATGAAATTTGGAGTGTATGATGCATGAATGAGCACTTGTGCTAATCACTACTATACATAATACATTGTGTTAGAGAAGTCTTGTCTATGTAGAACTGAGTGTGTGGATAAGTCAAAAGTATGTGTCTCTGTTATTTTATCTAATTTTTTCAAAATGCTAACATTACAATTAAACGTTTTAAATTAAACATAACCCGCTTGTACAAAAGTATAGCTATTTAACACGGCAGGGATATTAAAAATCTAGGTACAGAGATAGATACATTATTGTACAATGTGTCAAATTAAAAAAAAACTTTTTTAATGAATGAGATAATGAAGCTGAAGGAAAGTACATAATTAAAATAACCATAAGCATCTGTACAGTAGAATGCACTGCGTCATCACTTCAATTACCAATGATATGAATTGAATTGATGATGAAAAGCACTCGAAACGAAAATGATGTCCTCATAAATGTAGATATACCTGTAAACTGATAAAAGGATGAATAAAACTGCTAAGATTTGTTCGTTGTATGTAAAGTGAAAATAGGAACTCTGCTCAGTCTTTCGTAACTGTTTTCCAAAATAGCTTTCTATCATCTACTTAAAAGATGTCTGATATTGTGATTGTAGATGCTCATAGTGCATCCGCTGCCAATAATTTGAAGCATATAACCTTCAAAAATGGACAAAAAATGCCTCTCGTTGGTCTTGGCATGTGGCAGGTAAATCAATTTTTTCATTGCGTTGTTTCATGATTAATGATTAAATTTAAGACATTTTACTAACCACCTTTTCTTGATATAGACTGATGATGCTACAGAATTAGAAAACGCTGTAGACTTGGCACTTCAAGCCGGGTATAGACACTTTGATACTGCTACCATGTATAATAATGAAGCAGGACTTGGCAAAGCTCTGCAAAAGTGGACTAGTTCGGGAAAGATTAAACGGGAGGATTTATTCATTGTGACCAAGGTCTTACAGCTTGCCTTGCTAATTACAATTGCACTGTAGGCATTAGGCATCAAATTATTTGTATATTATATTTAATTAGCTTTTTTTATTAATGTAGCTCCCATGGAATGGAATGCAACCAGAATTGGTAGAACGATTCTTGAAATCGTCCCTGAAGGCACTTCAATTGCAGTACGTTGATTTGTATTTGGTACATTGGCCACTGGGGCTTAAATTCACAACTGAAGAAGAGATAATTCCAATGGTTGATGGAAAAATTCAGTACGATAAATCTACGAACATAGAAGCTGTATGGAAAGCTATGGAAGAGCAGGTCAGTGCTGGTAGAGCAAAATCCATTGGAATTTCCAATTTTAACCCAAAGCAAATTGAAAGAATCATGAATGTGGCCAAGATTCCACCAGCAAACAATCAGGTACCTATTATTCGTGAAAAATAATTACTCCAATTTCCTGTTTACTTATATCACAAATAACCTTAGTGTTAGCTCTAAAGTTGCATCAAATTATTAGCAATGTGTCATATGAAAAAATGAATGAATCATTTTGTCATTAGGTCGAGGTGCAGGTCTATTTCCAACAAAAGCCTCTACGTGAAGTATGTGCTAAATATAATATATCCGTCTGCGCTTATGGACCTTTGGGTTCTCCTGGAAGGAAAAACTACTCTTTCCCTGGCATGTATGTACTTAAAAATATTGTGCTATGATCATGAAAGATTTGGGAAGACTACATATATAATAAATTTTAGTTTATCACAAATATTAGATTTTTTAAATGTGAAACAGGAATCCAGTCATTCCAGATCTAATGGAAGACCCTGTAGTTGCAGAAATTGCCAGGAAGCACAAGAAAACTCCAAGCCAAGTTTTGTTGCGCTTTCTAACACAACTCGGAATTGCTGTGATCCCTAAGAGCACAAATTCAGAGCGACTAAAACAAAATATTAGCGTTAGTTTATACTCTAAATTGCCTTGTGATAAATAATAATGATAATGTCAATACGTAAAATTATGTTTTCATAGATATCAACAATGTAAACACATGTACTTTAATTTCAATGACAGGTTCTTAATTTTGAGCTCACTAATGTTGACATGAGAAGACTTGAAAGTTTAGATAAAGGAGAAAAGGGAAGATCCTTTCCAGGATTGGCAAGGTAAAATTAATTTAAGCTAATATTATACGTTCATCTAAAACTTGTTGAGATATCTAACTTGACTAACATATTTACGTAATTATTATCTGTGATAGCATGAGAGAACATCCTGAATGTCCATGGACAGTTGATGCTTAGTAAATATATTCTCTGCAGAAACAATCATGGAGCCTTTAAAACATTGTCGACATTCAAAAATGAATATTGAGATATTAAAATACGAAAATAGATGTTTCAATTTTTGTATTTAAGCTACTAACTGTTAAAATCTACATGAAATACCCACATTAATATTTTTGTCAAATCGAAAAACGATAATAAAGTAATTTACATTTTAGAAAAATTAAGCATTTGTATAGGTACTTTTATATTGAGTGTAATTTTGAATTCTTAATTGTACCTACCAGAAGAATGTTTTCGATTTCAACAAGTATGGATAGTATGGCAAACAGTACGTACGCATACACTAGATAGCCTGTAAATAAAAGATTCCGCCAATTTAATTCAATTTCTAAAAAGTTGAATTTTACTACACCATGTGCCTGTAGATAGATTGGTGTAATTGGCTTTACATTTTCTTTCGACACAAACAAACTGAATATTTATTTTATGTAAATATTTCATCATAAATAAGCAAAAATCAGAGTAGTCCGAGTTTAATATAGCATAGCCCATGGCCATAGCCATAGCTTTCATTAATTCTGCGTGAAATTGGGGCAACATGTTATTACTACCTCATGAGAGCGGAGCAACATGTGATATGATGGCTATGTAATATGTAATCCCTATTATACATTACATTGTCCATGTAGTATGAAAATTCACATAAGACCATTAAAGTGACAAGATAAGTGTCGAATTGTTACTGATAAGAAAGAAGTGCAGACCGCAATCTTATTGTTACACAATCTGCAAGTGTGAATACAATTGACCCGACATTATGCACATTTTACAAGGCTTTGTTACATGCAATATCAGCACCGAACATATCCTACACAAACAAACACAGCATATTTAATTGCACGGAAGCTTGGTACTCAAGATTAAGTATCTATACATCGAAAACTCATTCATGGCAAAATCAGTTTTGTGATTGATCCTTAAGGTCATTGTGTGTTCAGGTCTATTGAATTGAGATAAAAATTAAATAGCAAACATACTAATGACTAAAAAAATGACTTGAAAATAGATTACAGAAACAGAACAGAAGTTGAAAAGCAACATATTCCTTAAACTGAAATCTGACCAGGCGGTGAAACTGTCACTCTTTGTTCGTCGATGCAAATTGAAAGCACTTGTCATCCTCTTGCAAGTACTCACTGATAAAATGGAATTAACATATCATGATTTAATCTAAAATATTTCACTTAAGGCTACTCTTAGTTAGAAATCATCACATGCACTTCAGTATCTAATAAATTGCTGTGTACAGAGGACTTCAAATAACTGTCTGAGAATCCAATTTTTCAAAATGTCCAATGATATCATAATCGTGGATGCTCAGAGTGCATTTTCTGCACAAAATTTGAAGCAAATTACCTTTAAAAATGGGCAGCGTATGCCACTAGTTGGTCTTGGAATGTGGCAGGTAAGATCATTTTGCTTCTAGTCAAGTGTAGCAGTACCCATTTTAATATTTAAAGAATGGTTGTATATAAATTTTAGACTGACGACCCTGCTGAATTAGAAAACGCCGTAGATTTAGCACTCCAAGCAGGATATAGGCATTTTGATACGGCTACATTGTATAAGAATGAAGCAGGTCTTGGAAATGCACTTAAAAAGTGGACAAGTTCTGGAAAGATTAAACGGGAGGATTTATTCATCGTGACAAAGGTCTTAGTTTGTACTTTACTGTGTTATTTAAATTGCAAATAAAAATGACCTTAATAATTTCATGCATTTTTAAAATAATATAGCTTCCATGGACTGGAATGCAACCGGAATTGGTAGAAAGATTTATGAAATCTTCGCTGAAGGCTCTTCAGCTGGATTACGTGGATTTATATTTGGTGCACTTTCCTGTAGGTCTTAAATTTATAACTGAAGAAGACTTGGTTCCAATGAAAGATGGGAAAATTCTGTATGACAAAACAACGAATATAGAAAACGTATGGAAAGCTATGGAAGATCAAGTCACTGCTGGACTAGCGAAGTCCGTTGGTATTTCTAATTTCAATGAAAAGCAAATTGATCGGATTATGAAAGTGGCCAAGATTCCACCGGCAAACCATCAAGTAATAAAAGAGATAATTATTTCTGCATCATTTAGTTTTGTATTTAACTCTGTCACCAAATCTATTTCTATCGTACTTGATAACTCCGTGAACATGAATTTATTTTTTAGATTGAGGTTCAGGTCTATTTCCAACAAAAGCCACTCCGTGAAGTATGTGCCAAGCATAAAATATCAGTCTGTGCGTATGGACCTTTGGGTTCTCCGGGAAGGAAAAACTACTCTTTCCCTGGAATGTATGTTTTATTATTGGGACGGTGCATGATATAACCATAGTCTCATTTTGATGATAACTAAAAATACTATTCGGTCCATTTTTCTGTAATTTCAGTGAGCCAGTTCTTTACGATCTACTGAAAGATCCTGTAGTAACAGAAATTGCCAGGAAACATAGCAAAACCACTGGCCAAGTTTTACTTCGCTTCCTTACTCAACTAGGAATCGCAGTGATTCCCAAAAGCACAAATACAGAGCGTCTTCGGCAAAACATTAGTGTAAACATTTTTTACCGTTCCTACACATAAGGGCATATTTAAGGGGTATCGGGAGGATTCCAGAACAAGGGATTATTTGTGACCGAAGGCTGCAAATAAGCTTTTGTCTCATAATAGTAATCTAGATTTTTCTGTATTTAATAAATTAGCAACACCTATTGTTGAAAATTACAGATTTTTGATTTCGAACTTACGAATGTGGACATGAGAAGACTTGAGAGTCTGGATAAGGGTGAAAAAGCAAGGTCATTTCCAGGATTTACAAGGTAAAACTATAAATTCCATTGCACGAATAAGTGATTATTATGTATTTCACGATATTTTTTTCGCTTGTTTTGTAGTATGATGGAACATCCTGAATGTCCGTGGACCTTGGTGTCGTAAAAGGTTATACCGATTAGAGTAGCACACTATTTTATTTCCTAATTGACACCCAAAGTTAATTACTGTAAAATTAGGGGTCACTATTCTATTTATGCTGTGAATGAAGTATCTGTACAAACAAAGCAATAAATAATACTGAACATATATTTCCATCCTGGATTCAAACGATAATGAATATTCTTTATAAGTCCTAGTACCTAGTAATAGTACCGCTATTAGTACTTATATACAAACTATTTTGTATTGTATATACCGTAACAATTAAATGATAATGGACCTTTGCCTTGTAATAGCGCAGTATGTAAATGCAACACCATCTAATATCTACAAATGACAGCAACTGTAGAGTTTCGGAAATGGCATAAATCGTACATCTATGCATGTATTTAATTTAATATGCTTTTGAAAACCGTAGATTTTGTTACAAGATATAGATAATTCTATAATACCCCTTCCATTACTGCTTACATTACATAATCAACCGAAATCTAATAAATTACAGAAGTTCCCAAAATACTGGCTATAATTTCGTACAAGTATTGATGTTAATAATATATTGGACACAAAGGATCGGTCAATTATTCATTGAAAATGTTTTGAGCCATGTACTCCAAAATTTCATCGGTCTTTTTGGGGTAATGAGAGGTGAGCCATTTTTTTCCTTTATCAAATGTTTCACTCCATAAAGCTTTTTGGTCACTTAGCTTGCCCGTAAAGAATGCCAATGCCAAACCTGTTCCAACAGAAGATTCGGTCCAACCCTTGTCCTTAGCAACTGTATGGAATTCAAACATATAGCATAAAGAACATGAACCTTAAAAGACCATTATGCTAAATAAATGTTAGTAGAAAAATAGGCCAACCTTTTCTAACATTGTCCAGATCTTGTGAAACAAGAGCCGTCAATATGGGACTCAACTCAAATTGACCGGAAGATGTTTGTAGGTTAATCAAAATCTTGCTGACATCTTTGTCAGAAACGAGAGGTTTTGGAGGGTTTGCATTTGCAAAAGTAACTACATGAAAGAAAAATATGAAAGGACATAACAATTAATAACAAAAGTATTGATTGTTTACTCATGTTTAATTTACTGGCAATTTTTCGCATTTACTTACCTTTCTTTCTATCAAGAGAAGCATTTCGCCATTTAGCTGTATTGGGTCTCTCGGTTACATTCTTTGATTTGGATGTAGTTTTCTTTAGATTGGAAGTGGTGTAGCTGGAGGTTTTGGCAACACCTGGCGCTGTTGCTTTATGAGAGTCTTTAGGAGGAAGAGTAGCTGCAGCCGGCTTTCGATAAACATGAGCTGGTTTCTGTTTCGGCTGAGAAGATTCAGTGTTAGCGGAAGAAACCACAGCAGAGGGTGCTTCTTTGTTAGAAATACCTGCAGCAGAATTTTTGGCAATAAGGTTAGCCCTGCATACTGACAATTTTGTCATTCGAGGCTGAGAGAAATTGATCTTTTTCTGAGTTGATGCGGAAGAAACTGTAGCAGTAACTTCACTAACTTCAGCATTGTCTTTTTCACTGTTAGCGATTGACGTTTCGATTTCAGGTTGAGGAATTTCCGCTCCAGAATCGTTCAACACATCCTTTTCACATTCTTCTGTAACTGCCGGTTTCAAATCGATGTCCGGAATCAAACCATCCTCATCCTGATTTTCCAACTCGTTGTTTTTCTTTTCATTCGCATTAACAGTAGTGGTTTCGTCAAGGGATTTTTTTATTTCAATAGCTTCAGCGGCTTTACCATGGAATGACTGAAAATCTTCAAGAAACTGATCCTGTTCTGAATGGTCAGAAGGAGATTCATCTGGAGCTACTTCAGGTGAGATTTCTGCTTCAGGGATCTCCTCTGTTTTTATCTCAGTGTTTTCAGGTTGCGATGATTCTAACGATGAATCGGTTACGGCAACAGGCGAAGAATTATCTTCGCCCGGGACTGTCTCAGGTATTTCCAACATTTCAGAATTTGCGTTTGTGCAGAAACGTTCCTGTGATGCATTCGATACGGAATGCAAAACTACCAACTTTTCAGCGCCCTCGTTTCCTATTTTGTTATTTGTATCTAATACAAAATTTTCTTCTATAACGCTACCAACATCCGATGTTTCCTTAGCTACGTTCACCAAAGTATTTCTACTGGCTATATACGAATTCTCCAGGGTTTTCATGATGGAATAATCTATGGAGGCTGGAGTAAAGTTTACGCCTTCTGTGGCAAAAATATTTTCGCTTAAGAGAGTTTCATTTTGAGTCTGATCAGACAGTCCTGTGTCTTCTTTTTTCGTCGGAACATTTACATTGGTATTGCCTTTAAATCGTAGGAACCCTTCCAGAAATGATTGAACATACTTTGCTGGCAAAGACATGGAGTCAGAACCATTATTGTTATGTAAGTCACCGCTATCTGTAACTTCTTCTGGTTTCTCTATTAGTAACACAAAGTCTTCAAATAAATCAGTCGCATAGCCGGTGTATTTAACTTGGGCTTGAGTCCAGCCCTTTCTTTGTGGATCTTCAAATTTTCCTACAACGGTAATGTTAGGATGACTTGGGCTTTCCAAGGAGTCGATTAATCCCAAAACAAGTAGGGTGATTTTAATTGACAGTGCAGGATTCATATTGTATGTTTCTTGATCATCTGCTATGACGGGTAAGAGGCTAGATTTTGGAACGATAGTCCGTGGGATAAAAAACCGTAATTTGTTGTCTTGTTGTATGAGTTTGTACTCATAGCCCAGTCGAATTTGTACAGAACTTTCGGGATTCAGCGAGCAAATTGGAATCTATTAACAAGCGTATTTACTAAATCACGGAACGTTATTCTACGCATTTATAATGCATACAAAATAATAAAGGTGCATGTAGTAGTGTAGTTCTAATTTTCATGCAAATACTGTTCTTTGTTTCATTTTCCTTAAATCGGTACAATTATAGGCGCCTACTATTTTAGGTGATTAGTATACTCATTCAAGTACATGTATATGTTATCCATAACTGGAAATATATTTTGACATGACAAATGACATACCACTGTAAATACAATTAATCCTGTAGTACAGTACAAACCTGATATACACCTGGATGGTTTCCTTTACCTAGCCATTTGAAGAATTCCAAAATTCCTGTCGACACACCAGAATTTTCAAAATCATCGTCGTTTACTGTAAGTTTGCTCACATCCTGAATGAAAAGAAAAATTAGTACACATTTTTTAAGCACTAGGAATCGCTTATAAGTTGTAATTCTTATGTATACTATTATTGTATTTGATCTATGAAAACGGTATTTACTTTCACATTGACTCCGTCAACGTCCGCTTTGAAGTATACGAAGCTACCTCCGTCCGCATTAATTGAAAGACAGTAGTAAATGTCCATGATTTCGGTAGTGGTGTTTTTATATACCTGGGTAACACCCACTTTAGCTGCGTCATTCTCAATGGAACTTTTGACATCCACAGATAACATAGGCACCAAGTGATGCTCGGTCTGAAAAGTATGTTCATTTTCTTTTTTATTAATTAATCCAAATTGAACGTGGTCATCCACTTTTTTCAAACCGATTATGGATCTGAAATAATGTAAAGCATAAAAGTTTAAACCTAAGTGAGCCGTACATCATTTTAGCTACCACTACCTTGGAAATGACTATTAGAAATAAGACCTCTTGGAAATAGTCTTACTTGTTTTCCCCTTTCATGAGTTGAGCAGCATGAAGGCATAAAGAACCCAAAGTAATCATGTTGCCGCAATGATTCCACTAAAGCTGGTGAATTACTACTCAAAATGTATTTCTAGAAATGCTCATTCATTTGCATTTAACAATCAAAACTAACCCACACATCCTTCGAAGATTTTGCTCTTCTTACTTTAGACCTTCCGAAGTCTCCGGATTTCCTTTATAAAAATATATGGACACTTTAGGGGCTGATTTACGCTAACCTTACAATGTCATGGTAGCAATACATTGCTGTATGCAATTTAATCGAAAAAAAGGTTGAAAAAGGTAAGCACTAAAAAATTATAAGCAGTAGTATTTTATTGAATCTCTTAAACTTTAATGTTTATACATAATATTCAGTCATTCAAGTAATGTTTAAGCTTATTGTTGCATTTTGTACAACATTAAAACTGAATTTTTCCTAACATTAGGTACACTTTACAACACAAAAAATTAAAGGGTGGGTGAATTAAAACATTATTATGATTCCTTTGTGAAATTCTATTAAATTGTATTGCAACAGCATAGGATTCATAATTGTGGAGTAAGAAAGGACAAGCTAATTAAATCGTACTGACAATACACAAAAAATTGTTAATTAAGTTAAAGAAAAGCGTTACACCAGTCACTAAGACATTTGTAACACTGTGACGCATGATGAGTAGATGCCCCACAAGCCTCTTTCAACCAGAGCATGAATAATTCTTCATTCTTCTTCAAAACAAGAAACTGTCCCAACATCACGTAAGCCTAAAAAATTAGAATGTTATATTAATATACACATAGTCTGCTCATTTCAATTTAATTTTTCCAAATACACATACACTTAGATAATAGGAAACGATGAACATAATAATATACATCAACAGAAAATACTGATTAAAATTGCGTTTATCTTGTTCAACCAAATGTAATGTCTTACCCTATCAAATCCTTGACTTTCCAGCCGTTTTCCGTAGGTAGGTCCGATTCCTGCTATTTCAGTTACAGGTTTTTCTCCCATGGACTCGAGTACGAAATTACGATGCTTCTGTGACGTTGATCCCATTTTTGACACCTGAAACATTAAAACATAACGTTTTAGATGGATGTAATACGCTTGTAAATACAAAGGTGCAAACCCTTGCGATTTTAATGAACGTAATTACTAAAGTAGACAGTGGACACTGACAGTACCTATTAAAAACTAATTAAGTACTTTTTTTAGCATACCTACTTGAATTAAAAAATTGCAATTTTACAGTAACAGTTAAAGCTGTATACATCCAAACCAATACAAGCAACTTAAGGGTTATAATAATATGTTTATTATCTTTTGACGCATGGTTTAAGTGTATTAAGTATATTTAAAACGATGACTAATCAGGAAGAATGAGTAAGCTTTCTTATTGTTGATTCTTTAGTATCTTTAGTTAAAAATATGAATCTTTACTTACAACTTTATTTACGTAGTGAGATCGGTAACTTTAGCTCCAACTGTGTGGGTTGACTTAAGGTGACAACTAAAAACGTCCAC
Organism: Pogonognathellus flavescens; assembly: GCA_019776165.1. Taxonomy (NCBI): domain Eukaryota; kingdom Metazoa; phylum Arthropoda; class Collembola; order Entomobryomorpha; family Tomoceridae; genus Pogonognathellus; species Pogonognathellus flavescens. The sequence continues at coordinate 19,568 of JABASD010003472.1, forward strand.
TGGTTAAAGATGGTATTATTTAGAGTTTTGACAATTAAATTACGATTTAAACCCGGACAAGTCGATGAACTGGTGTTATTTAGACAACAGACAAAACAAGAAGTTTCTACGAATTCTCAACGAACGACGAAATCGGCAAACTCAACGCAAAAGTATACAAACAGAAGTCGGCGGTTTAGCAGCAGCGCAAGTACTCAATTCAAGGAGCTCTGAGTCCTCTATGCAAAACTAATTTCGTATCACGTTCACTCACGTTGTTAAAAACACATCTATTCGCTACCTGCACAACGGAAAAATGAGGGATCTCCCCCTCTTTTAGTACGTTTTTTAACCAGCGACTCACCCCTGGT
>JABASD010003473.1:0-19906 GCA_019776165.1 Pogonognathellus flavescens
AATAATGTTTCAAATATTCTATACCAACAATATTGGGTTCTGAAGAAAAAAAATTAATTGAAGTAAAATAATTGTCAATATCATCTGTTTTAAATATTACAATTCTATGATTTCTATCGTATTTATTACGTCCTTAAAATGTTATAAAATTAAAATTAACTATAGAATGTTTTTTACACAAGTACTGTAAATGCAAATTGCGTACTTGTTTTTATATTTTTGCAACTATCACACTTACAAAAAATATAGTGCAAAAATTATATGTAATCAAAAAATTCGTTGGTCTAATTTTGTTACACCTAATAAAATCTGAACATGATAAATATATAAATGAGAAAAAATATAGTGAATAAGTGGTACATAGATAATGGGATTCATTGACAGGCGCAGATTGATTGACACAAGAGTGTCAATTAAGCTGAAGCCTAATTCATTATTGTAGTTCCATTCCAACTGGTTTTCCATAAAAGCATTTCACTAAATATGTACAGCAATATGGTTATTATAGTGTATAGAACAAAATAAAAGTCAAGGTCATTCACGATGGTGCCAAAGTATATGACACGTGGTTAGTGAAGGGTTACAATATGTTCATACAATCTTAATATACATGTGTACAGTTATTATATAATGCTTTTCAAGCTATGATGTAATGAGATTATGGGATCGCAGTACTCTCAGAATTTCTGGACTTGGCAACAAAAGTTTGCAAATATAGCAGCAAGCGAAAGGCAAATAATGTGTAGGTATGGTATATATGAAATGAATGTTCTAAAACTCTTTAGCTAACATCTGTGGAGTACCTACTAAATATACATCTTATAGAGATATTTGGTGTGAGTATAGCACAAAATCACAATATTAGTAGTTGGAAGCATCCATATAAACCATAATCTAAAGTCTTATAAGCCCCATTCCCAATGCATAATACTCTTTACACCCAAAATCCACTATATATAACTTGAAATAACCCCAGTGAATATGTATCTGTAAAATCTGTATGCAAACGTTTTAATAATTAAAAAATAAATGCTGTTATTCCTGAATTTAAACCTCTGCTTCTCTCTTTGGAAGAGAGAATCTCAGGATTCTCAAAGTCTCAACGAATGATCGAAGGAACAAAAATGAGATATGGATATTATAATATGCTTTTAAATTCCTTAACACAGGCTATTTGTATTAATAAATACAATTATTTTGCAAATATTAATTTAAATGATGATTGATGACATGTTTGAATATTTCTCTTAAAATAAAACATTTTATTATAATTATTATGATTGTAATTGTTATTATAATAAAACAAAAAGTAAACCTGCAAGTAAAATGTGTATAAGGCTAGGGAGTATGAATACCGACATACAAGTTATTCTTTACGAGTCAGTCTATATATAGATATTTTTAGAATTAGATAGGAAGGAACTCTGGACTCCAGACAAACATATTGTAGGTATATTTTCATAAAGAAAGTTAATTGTTTTTCTTAATTTATAATTATTGCACCTGGTACAAAAGCACACCCACCATATAGGCACTTTAGGAACGTGCCACGTGCCTAACCCGAAATCCGGAAGAAAGGGAAATTGGTATTGGTGGTCGCAAATATTATTTCGCAAATTTTTCGTATTTTTGTGTGTTTATGCCTTATCCAGACCACTGGTGACCCATTACAAGTTTCTGGGTACGCCATTGGGGAAAATAATATTTCCTTTCACTTTAGGAATTAACCAGTGTTTTTTTCGCTAAAAAGTGTCATTGTGTCATTGTGACATCCTACATAAACAACCAAATAACCGAATGATGGTTTATAATTACAACATCTCTCTCTCATCTCATTGCAATGTGTGTAAAGGGGATAATTATGTTAGGAATTAAATACAATATTGTTTGTAAATTGTTTGCGAAAACTTTGGGTGTTGGAAATGACATGGATCCTGGAGTGATGGAACCGTGGAACAAGGAAACGGCCTTGGACTTGTAACGAGTTTGAGCACAGTGGAGCAGAGTTGGTTTGCTGTGTGCTCGTGTAAAAACGAAGCAAACCGACGGCCGAGCTCCTCCTGCCTACTTTTGTGACGTCATTATTCACTTCAACTTGCAAATCCCATCTCTAAATGAATGGTTCACTCTCTTCTAAAACTCGTCCGTCGGTAACCACACGTTGGTGTACACTCCTTGTTCTTGTGAACATCTTTTCTCACATTTAAATTATAAATTGTTCCTAATCAAACTATTTTCAAAATGTTTTCAAGACTTCCAAGATCCGCTTATCCTCAGCTCATCAATGTCGGCTCAAAAAATTTCTCAACGAGTGGCAAGGTACTTTTTTTTTTTTTTTATAAAATATTACCGTCGTTTTTAATAGGTCATTCAGTGGGAAGTCTTGGAATTTGTACCTCTTACCTGAGTCGGCATAGGAATATATTTGACCCAGTTTTTTATGAACAGCAGAAAGTCACATTTATTTCGGTTTAGTAATATCGGTACTTTCAGTAACTACTACACTACGGAATTCCTTGTTTTAAAATACATAGTAATTCGTAGTAGAGAAATCAATATACTCATTAAGTTGTGTTAACATATGCGGTTTTTCTCCAGTAAAAATGTAACTCATTTACTCTTGCTCTTAGAACATAGGAATAGAATCCAGTATACTAATTACCTGGATACACCGGTTAGTGAACCGAACTCACCGAACTTTCAGTCTTTATATTAATACTTACTTACTACTTCAAATGAGGCTATAGTTATGCCTTCAATGAGATAGGTACGATACTAGGGATGTGTTATTGAAGATTTTACATGAAAGGACCAGAAAACATTAAATTAAATAAAAACCAGTTTTAGTGGACCGAGTTAGCATTCTTTGCACCGATCCTGATGTTAAGCGGGTTTGAATATTATACACGAGTATGCTCTGCTCCAGTTTTAACTCAGCTGATAATTTATGAGTATTTGTCTTGTATGAGTGTTTTTCTATTATAGGTTGTTGTAAGAAAGACACGGTGGCTCTTTGGATCTATAAATAGGTATGGCAGGCTAAAAAGATTCTTACCATTTGGTTTGTTTTCGCAATGCCACTCTATATTGAAATAGAACGTATAGGTTGTAGTTGCATTGCAGGCAGTTATATTATTAGTGTAGCTGTATTGTATTAGATCATCAATGACTTTACTAGGCTAGTAGTACACAAGTAAAGTTACATACACAATATAAAGTAGTTCAATATTGGCAATGGTCTTATACTGAGAGTTTAGGTAGTAAATTTTTGCATTTGCTTAGACTTTTGCTTATGAGATTTTTTACATTGTTTAGTTAGAGTAAGAATTAAGAATGCTTGTTGGTTGTGGGTATTCTAAGATAACGAACTGCTGCATTTCCTTCGATACTGTTGTCAAAATTTGAGATTTAATTTATGATCATCACGAATCCTCATCACTTAATTATGGGGTATGGTTTTGATATTTTCATTGCTTAAAATTTAATGCTGTTGATTTATTTCAAATTCCAAAGTAATAGCGGCACTCGAAAATCTTAATTGAATTGACGAATTCGCTAATCATTTATGGTATTTCTTAAATTGCAGCAAAACAGCAAGGTTGCTGTTATGGGAGCTAGCGGAGGAATCGGCCAACCTCTTTCCCTTTTACTGAAGCACTCTCAACTTATTAACGAACTGTCCTTGTATGATATCGTTCACACACCGGGAGTCGCTGCCGACCTTAGTCATATTGAAACAAGGTGCAAGGTCAAGGGTTTCGTGGGACCTGATCAATTGAGGGATTCCCTCAAGGGAGCCGATTTAGTAATCATCCCTGCTGGTGTACCAAGAAAGCCTGGTATGACTCGTGATGATCTTTTCAATACTAACGCTTCCATCGTTAGGGATTTGGCCGTCGCCATTGCTGAAGTTTGCCCAAAAGCTCTGATTGGTATTATTTCTAACCCTGTAAGTTGAATGTTTTTTATTTTATTAAATATAAATTACCATTACCATCATTACCCAATACATTTTATTACCGAAATAATTAGTAGACTATAAAAGTAATTATTGCTGATTACACTTAACTAATGTTTTAAGTATTTGCAATGCCATAAAAACAAAATTTCACAAAGTAATCATGGCTGTGAAAGTACAAGATATTCAAGTTTAAATCAACTATATATTTTTGTAGGTTAATAGCACCGTGCCCATTGCTTCGGAGGTTCTTAAGAAGGCTGGGGTTTACGATCCAAAAAGAGTATTTGGTGTATCTACTTTGGATGTTGTTCGGGCTAACACTTTTATCGCTGAGTTAAAGGTATACTAAGTTTCTCTTACAATGTGTAATACATTACGTAATAATATGGTGCTGAATAAATAAACAAATATTTTGCAATTATTTTTAGGGATTAGACCCTTCACAAGTGAACTGTCCCGTAATTGGAGGTCACTCAGGCGTGACAATCATTCCACTTTTATCTCAATGTAAGCCTGCAGTGCAATTCCCTGCAGATCAGTTGAAGGCTCTTACAGAAAGAATACAGGTATGAAAAATGAATGCGGTATTAACATCATAGTAAAGGTATTTATGGCATAATTTTAAAATATAACTGAAATATTTGTATCATTTGCAGGAAGCTGGAACTGAAGTTGTAAAAGCGAAGGCTGGAGCAGGATCAGCTACTCTTTCAATGGCGTATGCTGGAGCTCGTTTTGCTTTCTCAGTTCTTAGGGCCCTAAAAGGGGAACAGGGAGTGATAGAGTGCTCTTATGTGAAATCAGATGTCACTGAAGCTACATATTTTGCTACCCCCGTGGTTATTGGTGTAAGTACCCATTGTTTTAAATGTAAACTAGGTATTACATTTTTCGTACTTATGGTTCTACAATCTATTCTAATTTTTATATTAGCCTAATGGAGTGGAGAAGAACTTAGGCTTGGGAAAATTGTCATCATTTGAGCAAGATTTACTTCAGAAAGCTCTGCCAGAATTAAAGAAAAACATCCAAACAGGAGAAGACTTTGTAAACAAAAAATAAATCTGAAGTTTGTCAGCTAAATTTTAGTAAGTACAAGCTCCTATTAGACGAAAGACGATGTAAACGTGGAATTCGGGTCTTGTGGAACTAGTCTGCTGCTAAAACTGAATTTCACTACTTTGCGTTGGAATTTCTGCTTCAAATATTAATCTATTCTTTATTTACTTTCAATCAGATGATTCATTCTTTTAACAGTTTCAAATCGGATTATGAAATAGATATGATGTAATGTAGCGTCAACTCTTAACGTCTAAATTATATTTGAGATTCCAGTTTCATTTTGTCTTTATTCAATGAAACGAGAACAACGTACCATATTTACTATTACATGTGTACGGTGCAAAATATCAATTCATGAGTAATAAAGTTCATATACATAGAAATGATAACTCTACTAGGACTTGTTTTGTCATTATAATTAGCAGCGTATCACATCAAATAAAATCGAACAATATACATTTACATAAATAATGTTTCATACAAATAATTACTGCGTGCAAATTACGGTACATAGAATCTTATAGAACTAATAACTCGAAATATCAGTATTATATTAACGCTGATGCGCCAATAACCTATATGTTAATTTTCTATTATAATTATTAAATATTATTATATTTTGTATATATATTGGTCCATTTGAATCATACAATCTTACGTCTTCCGAGTTTATAAGGTTATTACGATTTTAATTGTATTTCTTATTGTATAATGCTTACTTACTTACGGGTCGATCACATTACAGAAGTAAATTAATTATTACGGTGACCAACTAGAAGGCAACCAGATGGTGCCTGATTCTACATGGGCGATTACAAATTAATGTTGTACACAACACTATAATATACCTCACCATTATTAGTCAATGAATGAAATCCATACTATGTTATACTTAACCCATAATGTAATAACATTATTAGGCTTACAAGAACATACAGACTAATATCAATGACAAAAATGTTATTCAAAGTGTTACACAAATACAGCAAGACAATAATATAAGTACATAATTTTGTTGCCTTTTAGACAATGTTTCACGAATAAGTACACATCTATAAAGCAAAGTATATAAACTTCCCTCAATACATCACAGATTCAGTATTCAAACACATTAATACATTTAGGTAGGCATGAGTACACAATGTACAATAAATAATAAATCAGTCTTTAAACAATGCAACTACTAATTTGAGCAATTAGGAACCAAAGGTTTCTTCATAATTTTGAGTACACACTACACTAATCGTTAATAAGCCAGGCAAGACATCTTTAAATAATCGGGGCTTTGCCTTCCAAACGAACATAAATGTCTTTCACGTAGCACATTACTTTTTCCCACGCAGGTCGCTCGTCAGAAATCATTTCTTTGATATCCTGAAAACAAAAAAAATTAATTGCAATTAAAAAATAAAATTATTTTTATCATGCAAGTCATACATTACATTGTACATAAAACTTTCCATGCAAAATATAAACACTTACAACACTAGTTTCAATGTTGATAGATTCAGCAGCTTCAAACGCTGTTTTGAAATTATCCTCTCGATTTTCAGGGTTTAGGGAGTCATAGGGAATTTTGTCCGGAATGAATGTATGTAAAAGTGCGCACAACGCCATTCCATCATTCCAAGAAGTGCTAAAGTTAGTAATGTCGATATATTTGTATCCAGAGGTTCTATTCTGACACCACTTTAACAAAGCATTTCGTTTAGAGCCTCCGGTGATTTTAACCAGAGCAGTCAAAGGATCCACGCGTTCTACAAACGAAAACAGAAGAAATCAATAATAATTTTACAAAAACTTATTTAATTGCAAAGCCAAAAGAATATCGTAACATATAGAGTTACCTATTTCACAATAACTATTTCGTCGAACGTCTGTATTGGAAGTTGACACCTTTGTAAATGATTTATTGAATACCGTTGGTCGCTCTGGTGTGATAATTTTTAAGTTATTATCCACAGATACCTTTGACTCAGTCTTCTTAGTACCAACATCTGGAGTTTCCACAATTTCTACTACGATGCTTGGCTTAGAATTTTTATTGTCTTCATGTTCCTTACTTTCATCTTCAATATCAGTACTCTGTACGCCCGCCGACGATGGACTTAGAAATTTGTCAGAAAGATTGTTATGCAAAGTTAGGTCATCTTTGGTAAACACATCTCTATTTTCTAACGTATTAATTCTATCCTTAAGTATAAGATTTTCCTTGTGTAGTCTGTCGGATGTTTCTTGGGCCTCGGTTTTGAAATCATTAGCGGCTCTAACAACAAGCAGTAGATCTGACTGAAATTGCTGCCATTCATCTCTCTCAGCCGATATTATGGATTTCTCCTGAGATAAAGACCTTTCCAAGGATTCACATTGTTGTTTCCACTGAAGTATTTCAAGTTCCATCTGACACATGATGTCTCTTAGACGTAAATTCTCTCTCATTTCTTTTTGGTATTTCTTTTCTTCGTTGTGACTCGCCTCATGAGCCTAATACGCAAGCATTTAATAAATTAAACTTTTAATTTAAAATTTTGAAATAAAATGAAGGATAAAAATCAATTTTCAATTCCTAAATAAACATGCAAGATTTCGATTTATTACCTCATTCAGCTCTTGAGACAGTGTTGAATTTTCAGATGTGGCTTTAGCCAAACGAGTCTCCAAGTCCTTTAACATTTCTTTGGAGTCCCTTTGACATACAACCAATTCATTTCTCATATCGCTGGACTCCTGCTCAAGTATTCTAACCTTTTCTAACGCTTCTTGTAGTTTCTCTTGGACATTTTGAAGTTCCGTCTCCAACTGGCACCTCTGTTTCATCAGCTCTTCAAAATCCTCACTGTATGATATTTTCATTTTTTAAAGACATAAAAAACAGATTCATTTACTTGCTTGCATAAAGATTTAACTTACGTTGTATTTATGGCAGGCTGGGGTTTATTTTCTTCGATTCTCAATTTTTCTTGGAGGAATAAGTCATCGTACTTTGATTTAATGACATCATATGAAGTTTGGATTCTTTGAATTTCAGTTTGGTGCGACGATTGAAGCGATTTTAGCTCATTAAATTCAGATCCCAATTTCTCTTTTTCCTTCATAACTGTATCCAAATAAACTCGATGATTGGCTATTTCCTGCCGAAGCTCAGCGATTTCGTTGCATTTTGTTTCCACTGTCTGTTGCAATTGCTGAATATGTTCATCCAAAGAGACACTCTTCTTCACCAAAACCTCCTTTTCATCTCGCAAAGACTGTAACAATTGCAATATTTTTTTCATAACTTCATTAAAGTAAGTAAATGATGTAACAACAACACAGTATTAAAAATGACACATACCTTAACATATGACTGCAATTCTAAAATTTGATTTTTTTCTCGCTCTTCTCCAGCAGCAGCAAATGGAGATGGAAGCCTTTGGTTATTAGTTACGTCTGGCAAAGCAATATTTATAGAAGATGGACTCGACGGATCTCCAAGAATAGATTCAGTGTGAATTCTAACAGTAATAAAACACAAGTTATTAAGTATTCGTATTTCAAAATATTATACAAAATACAGTATAAGTTTGCAAAAACCACATACTTATAAAAATTGACTTTTTCGCTAAGATGACTGATGGAATCCAGCAGAACGAAGTTTTCGTCCCTAAGTTTTTCATTTTCAACACGCAGCTCCGTTGTACACTGATGCGAATCTGATAGTTCTTTAAGAGTAGCAGCCAGTTCTTCATTTGTGCTATGATGGGTCTCTTCCATTTCAGATATTCGATCCTGCAGGCAAGCAACTGATCTTGTTACTAACCCACTTGTAGATTTGTAGTCACATTCCGAATGTGATGAATTCGATGCTTCAACTGGCCTTTTACATTCAAGATGAGATAATGAAGCAGCAACCGAAGTACTTGCAGCCTCTGTCTTAAGATGTAGTATTGTTCTCTCGAAATCCTTGTTCAATGATTCCAAATTGGCTATCTTCTGTCTGTATTGTCTGATTTCGTCATTTCGACTTTCCTACAAAAATTAGAAAATATTTTACTTCCGTATTATATAAAACACGTGATTTCACAAAGATCGATTTTATATAGGTACCTGAAATGAATCGATGTCGATTTGTAATCTTTCGATCATTCCGTCTCTTTCCCGAACTTTGTCGGTAAGCTCTCCAATCGTCTGATGAAGATGCAAGTTATCAGCATGTGAATTTTCATCGTTGTTGACATAAAATGTACTGGGATCTTGTTTCTTTTCGGATTTCAACAGGTGCGTGTCCAATGAATCGACACTTCGCGAAGCCACCACTCCTCCATTTTTTCCTAAATTTTTTTCCGATTCGTTGGCAGTATTGCGTCTACGAAATAGAGATTTAAACTTCATAATGATTTAGAAAAATCAATAAATTGGCACCAATATCTAACAAAATAATTCTCTCGAGAAACGAAATAAATCACTCAAGTTCACCACACTGTGAATAAATAAACTATATATATCTATGGATTTCAGCACTACAAGTATCACTTGATCTTGTTGACAAAGTCAAGTATGGCTTATCTATACAGTTATTATCTAAACACTATTTTTTTTGGAGTAATGACTCAAGCACTTGAACGGCATTCTGGTGGACGTTTAGTCAGCCCAGCGCTTTATATGGACAAGAAGTACAAATAGTTATGTAGTAGGGAGTAGACAAAGTTCATACAGATACAGGATACACGCAGCATAATGTTGAGTCACTAGTAAAGAACTCACGATCTTCCTAGAAATACTCCGACCGTGTTGCTTACATTGGCATTCACTTCAGAAATAAGACATTATTTAATGAGTTGAGGGACAAACTCAATTTGGTTAAACCATGACTAGACACAGTCAAATGACGGCTGCCGTCTTTTCATCCCAAAACATAAACTGAATAGTGGCAACAACGTATAATGCTGTTGATCCTTTCCCAGGATCTTTATCTCTACAATAATGCGCAATGGCTTTAACTGTCAAACCTCCACATGAATATACACTGTTTTAGAAAATGTAGTCACTTCACATCAGTCATATAATAAATACTATTACAAAAACCGCTTTAAATAGAAATTGTTTAAGCTTATGTAAATCGCTAAACTACAAATTTCGTTTGTCCATTGAAAGAATTACAATTGGCACATTGCTTACAAATACGGTAGTTAGCAGATTTAAGGTACTTAGAACATGGTATATAAAACAGAAGGTAAATAGAAACTATGTGAACAAATAATTGCTGTAGCTATCCTCGCTGGCTCGGCTTGCAAACAAAAATGTATTGTATGATTATAATGTGTTAACTCATGTATGTGTGTATACCAACTGCGTTGTGTCTGTGTGTTTTGTGCAGAAGGTACACCTAGCAGAGGGTAAATATGGTTATTATGCACGAAATAATAATAAATGGAGCGGGACGTGTAGCGTTACGCAACGCAAAATAATTCTTCTTCTACTTAAAAGTTTTCGAAGAACAAAGAACGAAAAGCACATCCAACTAAATGAAACGGCAAACAGCTTATTAATGAAAAGGAAAACTAATCTTCGTTTATAGCAGTAGCAATGATGTAAAGAGAAGCAAATTATAATGCATTTGGTAGCTTGAGGGACACATCTTCTGAGGGAGGAAAAAAGCTAACGCAATGCACACAGTCAGTTGTATCGTATCGTATACATTTGTTCATATACAATCAGTATCGACTTGTTTGTGTTCTAACCATGGCTGTCTGTATACCCTAAAGTTGCCTATAACATTCCATACAATGCGTATTGCTTGTATGGTGGGTGGTTTTCCAAGCATAGCTTAAGGGTAGTAAAGTATTCTATTACTACACTATGCATTGCTTGAACAACCATTAAGATTATGTCATCCCATGTGCATGTAGTATATATCCAGGCAGTAGTGCAATATTATGCTGAATAATATAAAATCTACTTTCGTTGAGTCTGATCTTTGTGATCCTACGAACTGAATATTCAGTAGGATGACACACACATACTAAAAGAGAAAATGTTAGTAACCGACGGGAAGGGAGATGAGATGATGGTGGTGATAAAACTACCGAATACTATTACATTGCTTAAGTAATAATATGCAGGGATGAAAGCGCAATAATGCGTCAAAGGGTTTAGTGATATTTTATTACACATTTATATACGTACATATATTGTATATATATATTTTATACATATATACATATTGTGTATATATTTGTATCCTATATCATATATATGTATGCTTGCTGATGTGCAATACACAGATAGGGTGGATTCGAGAATAGCATATTTAATGCAGAATCATCAAATTCATTTGACATTACTAACTGCAAAAATGTTATGCTCATGGATCACGCACCTAGGCTGTATTCTTTTGTTAGTTTTTTATCCTTAATTTAAGATCTAGGGGAGTTCAGTGACCATATATATTGTGCGTATGAGAGGGATCTAAGGAATCTTAAACTACATTTTTCAATTTCATTAAAATTTCAGAGCAAGCTTTATATTAAATCAGTATCTAGTTTAGTTCTCCTATTTCTCCTGATACATCTTAATATTTATTTTCATTTGCAGAAAGATGTATTTCAGCTTTAAACCTACCCCAGCTTGACTTATTTCTATCAATGATCGCTTCAATTTTTAATACGCAAACATTTCTATTCATTCAGCAATCTTATTTTTCTATTCAGAACATTACAACAATCATGCCGACATTTGTTCCTTTTTTTACTTCGACATGAAGTTCACATAAGTAAAAGTGTATTGTGTATTAGTGCATATAAATACATCATTATCTGTACAGTAATATCGTCCACAAGCAAACAGGAATTCACTGTAATCGATCACATATTCATAAACAGATATAAAAACTGTCAAGTTGCAAATTCCTACATGATAAAATTAATGGGCAGATAACAGTTTATAGCCTATTAAACTGGATTGTATTGTAAATGAATGCTAATTGTAAGAGGTATATATTACCCTATTATGTTACAGAACAGTCGATTCTAAACCGTCTATATAACATATTTAAATAACAGCTTTGTTGTCTGGAATCTGGAATGCTTCGGCAAACTCATTTGATAAATACTGTGTCTGTTTGTGAAACTAATGTTTGATGCAGTTACATGAAAAATTCCCTTACTCAGCGTACTCAGCAAACATTAATTCGTAGCCACAAAATATTGTCTCAAGTTGCATTAAGTACTACTTGCCGATTCGATAATGGTAATTAAAACCTTGAAGTAATTGGCTACATGCAATTAGATCACATACTGTTTAGTGAAGAATGCTAGTGCTTAGTGCTGTAGAATACAAAACTAAACTTGGTCCATCGCATGAGACCGAAATCACAATGTTCATTATCATATTATAGTGATCACGAGTGTTGCATATAAAAAATTCATAACACCGTATCAAATTCTGGCTAATAATATTATAGTATTATTATATAGCGTAAAGTAAAAATAACAAAGCTACACATGTACAATAATAACAACGATATATGCTAAATTCTAACCTTTCCAAATCATCGCTTTTGCCCAGAGTATCTATAGAGACTTCACTGAACGAGTTTCTTGACAGTGCTTGCTTCGGTTTGGCAGCTTCTTGACGAATTTTTGGTTTCGGGACATAAGTAGGAACCACTCTTGCTGGAGCTACTGGCCTTTTTTGAGACTGGGGAGCGTTCGAATTCCACGGTGGATGTCTAACAGGAGTATTAATTTTGGCATCAATAACTGTGAATTTCGCATTATTCCGTTTCGGAACCACTGAAGGCTTGGCAGCGTATGTGCCGGGAGTAATAGTGCGGCTTGGTACATTTGGCTTAGAAATTTCCTTCGTTTTCAGGGTTGGTTTGACACCGCCCAACTTTTCAGATGCCTTCATATTAACCTCTTCTGATCTTTTTACGCAAACCTGAAAAAAGCAAACAATAACATCATACACCATTATTATTCTATTGTAACATAATTATCATTGCTCTGGCTATTATATATTTGGAAACATGCTGTCAAATGGTATCCGTGAATAATCATTTATGTTTTGCAATCCTGAGAACAAGGTATTCTAGAAACGAAAATTAAATGATGTATTATATGTTGACAAAACTGGCATTGACAATGAACAAAGAATAATAAAACAGGTTTACATCATAAAGTTCTATGGATTACATTTCTAGTTCACCTTCAAATAATTCACACGCTAAAAGCAGTGCGTAAACCTGGTTAGATAATAAACTAGCAATTATAGTCTTGGTTATTGCATGTAAATAAAACTTACTTTCCCAATAATTTCTTTTACGCCAAGTTATTTGGCATCGGAATTAGGTAGAGATGTATTTAGTCACTTCATTAAACTATATTTTTGGTTTTGAGTATGTGTAGGTTGTTAGTAAAAGCTTACTTGAGTCAACTAATGGTAAAATGTTCGTATTGTTCTAAGATTATTCGTTTACATATTTAAAAAAACAGTTAACAGTGTTAGTTATGATTACTGTTTAGGTTAGTAGCTGGCTAAGCGAAATGATTCTTTGCTTGATTGATAGTCACCTGCTGACATTGAAAATTATACAACCTTTGCACCAAATTCCAAATCATTTGGTATAACAGGCAAATATTCACAAAGTTCACGTCACAGTTCATAGTTGAAAAAACTTATTTCAACAACACTAAGAAACAATGAACGTCGGTGTTAAAACTTATAACCTAATGAAAATTACCAACAATGGTCACACAAATAATGTAATAAAACGGCAACACTTTAAAAAAACAATAAAATGGTAAAATGATATTCCCATTGCTACCACTCTACAATTACACTGTTAACTAACTACATTTCGCATTTCATAAAAAGTGACAGTTGTATACGTTATACTGATAATATTGTTAAGTTGTGTTTATGTTACTGCCTGTCATTTCTGGCTTTTATTCTTCACAATTGTTTGCATCGAAGAACGGAGGGAAATAAAGTGATGCATGCATCGCACGTGTAGAATGGTGTGTATGTAAACAAAATTAGTGATCCTTATCTCAGATCTGCCTCTGGGATCTGGGACAGGAGATGATGATGTTGAAGACCAAGAGTAGTACAGCAGGAGAGGATGCTTTGAGAGGGTTGATTTTACAAGGAAAACTTTTCTGCTGCGGAGAGTCGAGAGGAGACCCAACCCTAGCTACGTTTATGTCGCGCCTAGAATTATTTAACTGGCATATTTTGGTGGTTGGAGCCTGGAACCAAGTATAAATATTCGTGTTGTTTTCCACAAATAAATCAACAGAAGGGAAAGAAATTTGATAAAGACCATGTAACGGCGTACGGAAGCATCCAATAAAACCGTTACAGCACCAAGGATATTCCCCCATAGCCCCAATCCAATCCAGCAGCAGCAGCAGACTAGCAGACTAGCAGCTCTGTTGAAACTACAGGGTTTTATAAGACAGACATTATATTATTATTTATATTTATGAAGAAATTCTATTTCCGATTTCCATAATATTGATAACTCACTAATATTATAATTGTATAGATAAAATAATCATTAGCTTCTTTCAACAACAATGACAACAAACAATAAATTAGTTTATCTCTCCAATTAACTGTTCCCGTGCTTTGTATGTATGATAATAATATTATGGCTTTTGCTCTATTGAGACTTCGATATTATTGCTAAATTTTATCTGCTATTCATTTGGTCACTGCCTCGCATGTCTTATTATTACATTAATTCTTATTCGATCCTGGTAATTACCAACCATGAAAAGGTATGCATTAGCAATATCATGGGCTGTAAATTATACTTTCGTAAGTAGACACAAATAATTACAAATATAAAATTTTAAAGTGGGCATGAAAATCATATTTCATAATCTAATCTTATCGGAATATTTTCTGTCCGTATTTGAAATACATGGACTGAAAATTATTTTATTTACTCTATACTCTATACTCTATAATAATATTATAGTATCTTTAGGAGTCAAATGAAGCATAGTAAAGTTCTTCGTTTAACAAAGAACTGGCATCAGTTTCCCAGGACTTTACACTACGATATACTGGTCATAGTAATGTTAGCTAATGATAAACGAAGAAGAAAGTAGGTACACTCAGGAGGCCATTGATGTTAAAACATAACAAAAATTACGCATCTTTCACAGAAGATAATCGTATAAGCGTATTTTCCGTTTATATGTAAACAGGAAAAAAATTCTTGAAAAACGTTTCTATGTATAATCTTTACGGAAATTACATAAAATTAATTAACGATGGAGCATATAAATATTTTATAATATTATTGTACGTACAAAGAATCATACTCGCTGCAGCTACCACTCTAAAGCTGCCCTTCGTGTAAAAACCTCGGCAGTCATGTTTCATGTATAATATTATGGTCTTCCATAGTCGATGAAGTTGATTGTGGGCGCCTGCAGAACACAATGGTGCCATGTTTATACGAAAAATGCCTCGGGACACCTGAAAGTTAGGTTCGTACCGAAAAGCTGATAACTAAGCTATGGAACCATTTTACATATTTCAGACAAAATGGCCAAACTTCATGTGATATTGTGGTAGACCAATGAAATTTAAACTATATTAATCTGTAACAACGTAAAACTTTAGCAAGTGGTCGTTGAAAGTTAGTCGTTGCTGAATTTTAATTTAGTTTCGAAATAAAGTCGTTTTACATACTAAAAACCAAGTGTGAATACATTTGTGCGTGATCTCTGCCAGTATAACACATTGTCAATTGTTGTGCAAACGTCAAATGAACTTATACAAGTTTAGTCCCGTTTTGTACTTGATTTTCTAAACTACCCCTGCCTGGATCAAAATACGTAATCTGTTTCGCCGAAGGTCCGATAAATAAATCTAGTCACGTTATAAAATCGTATTTCACTTCACATCTCTCAACTCTTTTGTTAACATAATAACAAGTAAAAGTTCTTGCTGTTTGCGTTTGCATTCTTCTTTGTGAAATTGGGGTTAAGTTTAAGATAATTCCCCAAATCAATCTTTAGTTAATTATCTTGTTGTATTTTGTACATTACTTTCTACAGATAAATTACTGTTTAGCAGATTATCTTGTTGTATTTTGTTCATTACATTTCTAAAGATAAATTACTGTTTAGCAGATTATCTTGTCGTATTTTGTGCATTAAATTTTTAAAGATAAACTACGGTTTTAGAAGATTATGTTATAGATTTTACAAATTAGTTTCAAAAGATAAACTGTGGTTTTAGAAGATTATGTTATAGAATTAACAAATTAATTTCAAAAGAAAAACAACTCTTCAGTTGATTATGTTGTAGTAGTTGATACGTTTCATTTAACAATGGAAGCAAGTATCGGAGTTAATTTAAGGGTTACTGCCCACTCCAATCAAGGGGGCAGAAGATATATGGAAGATATGTTTTGTGTTGCTTACCAACCTACCACGGACGAACGAGATCTTCTATACGCGTACTTCGGAATTTTCGATGGTCACGGAGGAAGAGATGCTGCTCTGTATGCGAAAACCCATTTAATGGACGAAATTGTTTCTCAGAAGAATTTTTGGGCCGAGGATGACGAATCGGTATTAAGGGCCATCCGTGATGGGTTCATCAACACTCACTACGCGATGTGGAAGGAATTAGGTACCTAAATATAATACAACAAATTCAATTTGATTAGTTTATGCTATAATTTTATAGATTGCAATTAAAAACTCTCATACATGGGGGCTAGTCATACAATCAGGCTAGGCAAAGGGCAATGTTAAAGTTTGACCAGATTTTCAGACGGGAATAGCACGTTAACTGTGATAGTTAAAATCTGGACCTGAAAATCTGGCGAAACTTGAACATTGCCACTGTATAACTATCTAATACTTTTAATCTTACAAGATAATTAAGTAAATGAGCAGATTAACTAAAAATATATTGACTATTGTAAGTAAATGTAACAATGCAGGAAAGTAAGATTCAAATTTTGCAGACTTTCACTACTTACTTTACAGTTGAATTCAACATTCAACATTATACGACTGACAATTGTTGACTGTCCGAATTTTACTTTTAGCGACAACAATATTAGTTGAACTTGTAATAGTGGATTTGTTAGATATCCAACATCAAAATTTGACAAAAGTTGAATATGCAAAATCTTTATTATAAGTTCAAATAATTTTGTTGTCGTTATGAATTAATTCGAACAGTCAATAATTGCCATTCCTATAATGTTGAATTTGCAATATTCAACTTTCAACTTTGTCTTTTGATGTTGATTGCATAGCAAAACCATTTTTTGATTTGATTTTGCAACAATCAACAACTGACAACTTCAATCTAACTTACCACTTGTTATTATTGGCTACCTCAAATATGTAGGAAATGAAACTCTGCTCATTAATTTTCTGTCCAGTATGATATTTAATTGTCGCGCTATGGTTTATTACAATATTCAACAATAGAAATTGAAATCAAATAATGTGATGACGATTTCAATTTGTGAGACAATTCGCA
This sequence comes from Pogonognathellus flavescens, assembly GCA_019776165.1. Taxonomy (NCBI): domain Eukaryota; kingdom Metazoa; phylum Arthropoda; class Collembola; order Entomobryomorpha; family Tomoceridae; genus Pogonognathellus; species Pogonognathellus flavescens. Next base: position 17,528 of record JABASD010003473.1, read on the forward strand.
GACTACCTAGTTTTAGAATTGTAAATTGGCTATCATATCTGGTCAGGCAAAAGCCGGAACAATTACTCAAGACCTGATAATTATTATTTCAAATCTTCCCAGTAGGTACATTACGTGAGTACTGAAATAAGGCTTTGTATTTTGACGTAACTAAAATGAGTCCATATACCAGAGCCGTAACAAGCTGGGCCCGTCCTGGATAAAATGGGCTAGCGGGCTAGCCCTTCCCCAGTAATGAGCCTTCATGTGTAAATAAAGGTGTACCCTGCATTTCTCTATGGGGGCTCCCTGTAAATCTAGCAACAAAAAAGAGCAAAATGCTCAGGCTAATAGGTAAATGGAAAAATTTGAGCAGAATTTATCCTAAAATAAACAAATATAAGACAATTTTGATGATCACATTTTGGTCATCCTTTTGTGTTAGTAATGATTCAAACCTTGAAAATCCAGGACTCTTTTATGCTTACAAGATAATCTAGATATTTATACCAGAAACTGGAGCTAATTTATTACATACAAACATTTTTGACTTTAATGTCAATGTCAGAGGTAATGAATTACACTTTGACAGATTTTTGCATAAGATAAGATAATAAATTTTCTTAAGGCAAAAACACGAATAAAACCGATCGTGGATAAAAATTAATATTGGAATTGGAAGTTTGGACAAAACCAGTCGTTTGGATCGTAACCAATAATATTTATCCCATTTCCAACTTTAATTTTTATTCCTTCCTCATTTCCAACATTATTTTTTATTCCTTCTCCGTTTCCAACATTATTTTTTATTCCTTCTCCATTTCCAACATTAATTTTTATTCCTTTCCCATTTCCAACTTTAATTTTTATTCCTTTCCCATTTCCAACATTACTTGTTATTCCTTCCCCATTTCCAACATTAATTTTTATCCCTTCCCCATGTTCCTTTCCTTTTGCCACACACACATGACACATCCCACATTCACCAAAATTCCCACATTTTGTACTAACATCTTGCTCACCAATCTCCATGCATGAGCACTACCAGAATTCTCGGAAAAAAGGGTTATTAGTTAGCATATTCACTAATAAATTGCTCGATTTAGACTTTAAATATTTTTGTCAATATTGAAACACTTTCTAGTAAATAAAAAAATATATGATTATTTTAGGAACATAAATAAATATCCTGTCTTTATTGTTCTGAAGAACTAATTTTGTGAAAGATTCTGGATACGAACTTTCTAACTGACTTACATATTTTATACATATCATAATGTACGAAACTATGAACTATAGAAATACTAAAAATTCTATCATTTATTTTATAGGTCTGAAAGTGTAAGTCGTAAGTCATGAAAACCAACCTAATGAATATCAACATGAAATGGTAGAATTTTTCGTGTTTCAATAATCAAAGTCAATTGGCAGGCGTAAGAGTCAAAGTCCTGGCCCCAATTTCTCCGAAACGGAAAAACTTTTGTTTAACCCTAAATTGTTTTTAAAAAATGGAAAAGTTTTTTACGCTTATATAAATTGTACAAATACAATAGTTAGCATAAATAAGCGATTTTACGACCATTAATTTTTTCCTGTAAGCCTCACCGGGGCTACAGGAAAAACGGTGTGGGGAAAATACTGAAAGTGAACACACTGAACATGACTTACTGATGGTTATTATAAAATATTTTGATAAGGGTATATGGTATTATTGCTAGGAGAGATCGTAGAGTATTTCTGAAATATTATCAGGACTCTTCCTTATTAAAATTGTATACATTTTTCAATTATTTAATAATAATTAAACATTTTACAGAGGCTTGGCCAAAAACCCAATCAGGCTTACCATCCACGTCGGGAACAACAGCTAGTGTAGCATTTGTACGACGTGGTAAATTGTACATTGGCCACGTTGGAGACTCTGCCATCGTTTTGGGTTACCAAGACCCTTCAACAGGATATTGGAGGGCACGCCCGCTTACTAAAGATCATAAGCCTGAAAATGCGGCTGAAAATGCTCGAATTACACAGTAAGTGAAATTAAAACATTAGGGGCACGTTACAGCAATTCCGCACTTTTTATGAGCTATTTGATGATTTCTCTTGAATGGAAAGTCGAATTGAAAATCCCGATGTATATTTTTGAAGCTAAAGTAATGTTCTTTCATAATGTGCTCTTCAATTTTTTTCCAAAAAAATGACAATTGTAGAAGAAAAATATGAAACCCTAAAAATTTAGAAATTTCTACAATATGAAAGAGCATTGGGGGGAAAAATCATTTATTAAATAATAAATAATCACTGCCTTAATACACAAGGTAGCCTTTGACAGACACAGTATAACAAAAACATAACGGTTAACATTTTAAAGTTTTTGGATTTCAAAATAATTTCTAATAT
>JABASD010003474.1:0-19906 GCA_019776165.1 Pogonognathellus flavescens
ACAGACAGACAGACAGACAGACAGACAGACAGACGGACAGACGGACAGACAGACGGACAGATCATTCCTATAAAGTGCTTCCACGAAGTTCCATCACTTAACAAGTACAATACGCGTACATGCATATGTATTATGTATGTAATGAAGTACTATACTCTACTATGAAGTACTCTATACGTAGACCTATATTACTCAAACCTTTCTTTCGATTCCACTAATATTATAATTAATTGTTATGATTGGGTACTCCACATTTCCAAGTAAACACAAAGTGACTTTCTAAGCTAAACTTTCCTTTCAACTATGTGTACAATATATTTTTTGCATACACACGCTTACGCCTACTGTGCATTGCCACTCTTGATCCAGGAAAACACATTTTTGAGATTCAAACAAAACAAAGTTACATAATACTATCAAACAAATCTGACTTCATCATCATCATCATAGAGCTGTAATGTTTGTACCAAAAACATACCTGCTAACTAACAATAATCTTTCACTTCTACCTAAAGTATTAACATTAATTACATTGTACATTGCATAGGTAGTACCAAATTATAACATGAACTCATGTATCATGTCACTTATGTACCGTACCTACAGCCAATTAATCAGTTACATAAATGTTACATTTTACTGTCCATCAGACATCAATCTGTATGCTTTAAGGCATAGCCATACTATTAGTCTCACATAAAATATGTGTGATTAAATGAGTGCCATACCAGTATACTATCTAAGACTGCAGCTACCGGCGACGCTAGTTAAACTATCTCTTTGTCTTGTCATACGTCGGTTCGGTTACTCGGTACAGAAAGAGACCGATGCGATTTCCATGTAATATAATACATACCTATATATTACCTATGTAGTACTGATTGCAATGTACCCCATCCCTGATTGAACAAATACTAGAACGTTACATTTACATACTTTAATGATATTGATAGTAAAAGTACTAGTATAGTGACATTAAAAGTGACGAACTATATATACATTTGTATGAGCATCATTCTATCAATCATCAATGTATTTAGTATTGTTATTGTTAGGCGTTAGGTAATTTACTGCAGTATTATAAACTGTTTTTGATTGAAATGGTAAAAAGAACTAATGTGATAATGAGTAATGTACAATGAATTGTCTTAAAATTATTCTAAGTATGCCAAATGACATGCCTATATAGTAATACTAGGCTAATATATGTCATAGGGCTCAAATGAGAAAGCACGAATCGAAAGTCTGATTTAATAGTAATTGATATCTCACATGCATATTATGACTTATATACATATAATTATATTATTACTAATTGTATTTGTCTCACGCAACGTTTGGAAATAAGATGAGATGACTTTATTTTCTAATTTCCCATTTTATGACAGGTACAGATTACAATTTAGGAAACACTACCACAAGAACACCACAACCTCATTTGATTCATCCGAGTTTAGAGAAACGATCGAGCAGCTCTCACAGCAACTCTTTGTCAACATTGTTGGTGCCTCTACCTAATGATACAAGAGCTAATAGTGGCGGTAGCAGTGCCGGTGGAGGAAAACGAAAGCAAAGGCGTTACAGGTTTCAGCTTCATTTCATTATATCTAACTATAAATGCTTTAGCAAGGATAAGGTCAACCTGGAACAAAAGAGGTTCGGTTAAATCACCGGATAATTAGTAATTCATTTGCTCTCACCAGTTCTAAAACAAATTTTCTCTTTGCGATACAAACAAATATTCTGTTTTACATCTGACCTTGTACTGTTAAATTTTTCAGGTTTACGGTTGCTAAATGCCAATTCTTCTCATGATACCCCTTTGGATACTTTTTATCGCACGATACGAGCAAAAGTGAAAGCACGAAATAGTAACATATATTATATAGCTACAATGAGATCTTAAATAGCCGACAAACCCTGTACAACTGAGAAAAGTCAGTTGTACACGGTTTACTTACATTAGTGAATACAATGAGCGTGTACAACTTTTACTTTTACATGTAGTAGACTCATCATGCTCAATTATAATTATAGAGTATAATGTACACACTGGTCGTTTTCGAAAGGCGATACCCCAAAAGTGAGCTCAATGTTTGTGTAAAAGTATTCACATTTCATACTCGCGTCTCAAAGTTTCGTTGACAAGAATGCTTCCCATATTCTATTTTGCTCAGACACGATGAATTTGTCTTGTCTCCTGGTCTTCTTTCACCTTATCTCATATTAAAAATCAGAATCACTCTTGCCAAAATAAGAAGTAATTGATAATTAATGAAGATAATTAATGCATAATAAACCTACCTCAAAATTCAAGAGCCTATTGTGATCAGAATGTGTTTCATAGAGTTGAGCGTTTTCAGTGAATCTGTTATCTAATTGAATTTCATCGTATTTGATTTGCATTGTATAATTTTAGAACAACGTTCACATCGTTTCAATTAGAGGAATTAGAAAGATCTTTCAACCACCATGGCCACTACCCAGATGTATTCTTCCGAGAAGAATTGGCCCTCCGTATTGATCTTACAGAGGCAAGAGTGCAAGTTTGGTTTCAAAATCGCAGAGCTAAATGGAGAAAGCAGGAGAAAGGTCATTCTTCTCCACCAACTCAATCCCTTATAATGAATCCTCATGGTCAGCAGACGACGAACATTATTTCAGGTGAACTACCTTTTTGCTAGAGTAGGGAACTGTAGATATAAGATAGTAAGGGATCTTTTACCTTTCTGTATTTTAATCTCGTCTTATTCTTAGATATGCTTTCTCCGCACCATTCTCAGTCTTGTTTCCAGCCACACATCCATGAATCTCCTTTACATCATAATCTGCCTCAGCCATCCGACTCATTTTTGACAAACAGTAACAGACTCGTTAACAGCTACCTCGGATTCGATTGGTCCACTTCCTTTTTTTCTGCTTCTGCTGCAGCCGCAGCATCCTCCCCGTCTCCAATTTCTTCAGTACCGAATCTACAACTTTCACCAAACTGCAATTCTTCACATCATGACGACCATCTTTCATATCATCACTCTTCGCTTCAACACAACAATCGACAGGGAGAACCTTCAGAATCTGAATGTGGCGGAGTTTCTCCTGTGCAATCATCCTACCTTCACATAACTGGCAAAATGAAAGGTCCAATTCAAAGCACAATTAATTATGTCTATCAAGAATTTGTAAGTCAATCGTTTTGCTAGCTTTTCTCCTTCAATACAGATACTGATGCCGATTCGTCCAATTTTTCTTCTGTGTCAAGCGAGAAACTGTATGTAGCAAACACAAATAAAAAGGATTCCTAATCTGTGAACGGATTTTATATCTCTACTCCATTCCAATTGGTCCCGTCTATATACAGTTTACACAGTGAAGGAGCAATCGTTTCCGATGTTTCCGTCGACAATGTCGACATTGCCATTTCATCGTAAAATTCCTAGTAATAATTAGTAATCAGTATATTATGGCAAATATAAAAAATGATCTAATGAAAAGTGTATAATTGTATTTTCACACCAACACTTTCCAATTCGTTTGAAGTAAATCATAAGGTTCTGGCAATTATTAATAAAAATATGATTTTTCAAAGAATAACATCTTCCTCATCATTTAATTCACACATGGAAATAAATACCAGCCTGTAACTCTTTTAGATTATAAAACGGTGCCAGCACCATGTTTTATTCAAGTTACTAAATCAATATCAAGTGGTAAAAATGTAAGTTAAAAGTAGGAATCATAATTATAGTTAAAAATTGACAACATGAGTTGGTTACATGCACTACAGCTACACAATTCAATTTTAAATAGCTTGTTCATTACATAATAGAGTAAAATCTTTGATTTGAAAAGTGTGTGTCATTTGTGTCCATTATTTTGAAGTTTGACATTTTTCCTTAGTAGTCGGAATCTGATCCATCCGAACTACTGGAGAAAGCATATCCGTCTACAACGTACCTGTACTCCGAGGTAATTACTTTCAGAATAGTTCTAAAAATCAGAAACATTTTTGAGTAATGAATAAATCATTCGATTACAAAACACCTGTGTAAACTAAGCTAAACTTACTTAGTGATTATTTATGCATACAAATGAAATATACCTTAACAATTTTCCTTCGTTTGACGATTCATTCCAACTGGTAGGCCCAGGATTACAGATTCTTTGATCAAAGAGAAGGTCTAATTGATTTCTCAAACCCTAAATCATGTTAAAAACAATTATCTACATAAACTGTTCTTATTTTTAGACTTCGATTCATTATGTAAATTGATTTTAATTCATACCTCAACCAACTCATAAACATGTTGAGAACACTTGAAACGTGTTATACTATCCACACCCATGGAACTAAAATCTCTTGTAGATATGAAGTCAATTTTTCCTCCGAAAAATATAAGAGGAAACGCTGATATCATGGTTGTATCATACAGATTTATAGCTTTCGTTTTCATTTTTTCATGGTAAATAAGGAACGGTGATTCAAAGTTGACCACATTAGAGTTGACAGATTTTGGATGAATATTGACTCGTCCCTATTTCAGAACAAATATAAAGAATAAAGACAGAAATTACTCTTCAGTGTGAAATGACCGTAATACATCTACACATCATTAACTCATTTGTAACTTACGTCTTCCTCGGTTCTGACTACTGGAAAACCTTTTGATTTACTTTTCACTGTTACATACGCAACATTAGGATACAATCCAGCACAAGCAATTGCTTTAATTAAGGCAATATTAGACGAGTTGATGTTAGCCGACGGATTTTTCACATCGTTGGATGAAAGAAACTTCATATTATGTAAATATCCTGCAAAATGAGTCTTCAGATCACGTAATAGTTTTAATGTGTTGTGAGACAGAAAGTTCCGGTAGCAATAGTCATTCACGTTGCCTCTTTGAAGAGCGCTCTCGTAACCCTCCATAGCCCGGACAAGTGTCTGCAAAGAAATGAATGAAATAGTGTAATATGTAAATAGTTAATAAAGTTATATAGTCAAAGTTCAATTTAAAAGTTCAGACTACTGTAATTCAAATTATTTCAGTCAAATTAATAATAACTGTTAGCATAGCAAGTAAATGGTTTTTGAAATACTTACAAAGTGGTCACTCTTAGTATCTTCTGACATTTCTCGTCTTATGTGGTCAACGTGCTTTTCCTTGCCAAGTGGCATGTAAAACGGATCTTTGAACGCCAATGATGCAGCAATTGAAAACACAGGATCCACACAGGAAAAAATAGCTCCCCTGAAAAAGCAATAATTTTCAGATAAAAATCAAAAAAAGAATATTTACTACAGCATTAACGAAATGGGAATCATTCACAACCAATTCTATATCTACTGTACTTACATCAATATCATTTTTCCAGTTTGAGGATCCATGGGTAAATGAGCTAAATGAAAACCTAATGGAGTGAGATTCTCCATCGAATCTAAAGCGTGGAGTTGGTTTAATCTAGTAATTGCTAATTGAATGGCTGTTTCACAGGGTGAGTCTGGTAATAAATTAAAAAATCGCTTTGCTTCTCCCAATTTTAGCATCTTGATTTGTAACACTGTTTCTTCCAGTCGTTTCCTCAAAACTTCTGGCGGCTTAAACTCTTCAAGAGTGGCTAGTCTACCCCTGCTGAAAAGATGGTAACAAACACCTTTTTGCACACGACCAGCTCTTCCTTTCCTTTGCTTAGCATTGGCGTGGCTCACCCACTCAGAATCTAATGTTTCCAAATTCTTTTTCAAATCGAAATTTGTCATTTTGATTCTTCCTGAGTCAATGACAAACACGACATCGTCAATCGTTACACTTGTTTCAGCGATGTTCGTTGATACGATTATTTTCCTTTTTCCTTGTGGTGGACGACAGAAAACTTCCTTTTGGTTCATTGTGGGCATTAATGAATGCAGAGGGATGATCATGAACCTATTGCTTGGAAATTTTCTTGATGCTTCAAGTTGGGTGCGCAATTTTGATATTTCATCCCAACCAGGTACGAAAATTAAAATGGCTCCGTTCTCACGATCAGTTTCACATATATACTCTAGAAGAGCTTGAATTAAATCCAAATTTAAGACCTCTGATTCCATTTTTCTTAATTCTCGGATTGTAAAACTTGAGTATTTTCCTTCTTTTTCTAATTTAGCTAAATGGCGGCGCATAACTTGATTGTATTCGTCAATTTTCTTCCTCTGGTCGGAAATAGCTTTGTGGTGCATTCTTTTATTTGGCGGGTACCCAGAACCGTCTGACGAAATTTGGAAATTAAAACGTGTTTTATCAATTACGTCTTCGAGATAATACTCGTCTACTGGAAAAGTCAACCCAGGGATGTTAAGTGATGGGCATCCATTGAAGTATCTAGAATTGAACAATATACTTGTTAAATCTATAAAGGTTAATTTGTAAAGTTTAGAATTTTTATGTTGACTTACGAGGAAAACTTCTGTGAATTTAATGTAGCACTCATTACAATAACCTAGATTGAGTACAAAAAACAGTTTAGATCAATTCAGTGTATACATTTTGAAACTTAGAATGAAATGAAACTGTAATTCGTGTAATTCACTAACTTTTAAATCAGGTCGTTTTTGAACTAGACCCTTAATTATAGCCAACAAAAAATCAGTCAAAACATCTCTTTCGTGAACTTCGTCGACAATGATGTGACTAACTGATGATAACAAAGGGTTTTCTTTCAGATATTGAAATATAACACCGGTTGTACAGAACGTAATAGTTCCTCCATGTCTTGATGGTAGCCTATTTTCTAGACGGATTGAGTATCCTATTGACTTTCCCCCGACTTTCTCCGCTCTTTCGTCTGCGATTCTTTCTGCCACTGACGTTGCGCTAATACGACGTGGTTGAGAGCAGAGAATGTTGCAAACAGATCCTTTCCCACTTAAAATACAATTTTCTAAAATATACTGAGGAATTTGAGTTGTCTTTCCACAACCTAGGATAAATATGTATATAAATTAGTATCATCTTATATTATTAACAATATTAAAAAATAAATCCGTAATAAAGTTTGTTTGTAGTTTGTAATTATAACCTGTTTCGCCGGATATCACCACAACCTATCAAACATGTAACACATTATTATCGAATCCAGAAATATAATACATTTATGTAACAAAACAATAAACATAAACATAATAATAATAATAATAATAATAATACGAGTTTTTATTGAGAACAAGAAAATCAAATTTAGACATACAATGTTATACAACAACCTTTGGAGAATTCAATAAATATAAAGAATAACTAACTTGATTTTTTTCCACGAGATCTAGAATATCTTTTTTGGAATTGTCAGCGGGTAGCTTTTTTCGAAATATCTGCATTCGCTTGAAATGATCATTTTCGAATTTTTGCTTTAATTCTTCTTGTAGTATGATGTCCAGATTTGCGTTTTGTTCCAAAGGTTCTGCATGTGTTGTATTGGTGACTGCACTTGATGAGGCAGTATTACTTTGCACATTGTCGTAATATTTGCTCATAAATGAATTTAATGACGAAGAAGTGATTATGGGTTTGCCTGCGGCCAAACGTGCTAAGAGACTGGCAATTTCCGCCTGATGTTCGTCTTTCAAATCAATCTCCAAACTCTATGAAGTAAAAAGTTATACATAATAATCCATTAGTCAATATTATTATATAGGTAATTATAATGTTATTAGTATTTCAACATAAGACCAAAATACCAATGATGTAAAGTGTAAATTACATTTTGAAATCCCATGTCATGCACACTTCTGTTTTTCTTTTCTTCTCTGCTTTTATTTCTATAATAAAGACCTATTTCCTTTCCTTTCAAGTGTGCTGGATGACCTCCTCTCCCACGTCGAGAACCCCCGCGACTTCCACTCTGCCCCCCTCTGCCTCCACCTCCACCCCCTTTGGAACGACTTCCCCCCTCTAAGGAGAAGTCGTCTTCTAAATCATAATTTCTTCCTGAATTTCCACGGTATTTATTCCCTCGGGAAGACATTATTAATTACAAAGTTAAAATTAAAATACAGCTGCTATATATAAAATGCAGATTTGCCGATCCAGTATCCTGCAATCCTGCAGGTCGGGTGCCGGGTGCAACAGAAATACACTAAAAATTTAAAAATAAATACGAAAATATGATGCTTTTCGTAAATTGTTGTTGCACAAACACACAAAATATTACAACAATCCCGCGGTTCGTGGTATTTAAATATTCTGACGTGCCACACCAATTGGTCGATAGTCTTATGCCAAACCAATTTTAAACTGCATCCTCAAGACGCACTACACGCTTGTCTTTGAAGATTTCGAAGATTTCATAAAACAAAAAAGTGGCATGAGTGAAATGGATGTTTCATGGCCAATAATAGCCACGCAGCTCAGGAAGGGCTTTCGCAGTTCGCATCGAATCATGTTTGAAAACTTTCAGTTTTTGCTACTTTCGGCACTTAGTTGTACATTTTTTATGCTAATAATGCTTTTAACAGCGTAACAATTTCACGAAGGAGTATTAAAAAATTGAACGCTAAAGTGAATATGATTTTTTTTTGTGCACACAAATTATGATTATGTGAGTTGTGACACAACACAATACACAAATTGAGTAAAAGGCAGTGAGACGTGTACACGGAAATTACAAACACGTTTATTAGAGAAATTATTTTTATCATCCCCGAATCTGACACCAAAATTCGCAGTAGGTTCAAATTATATACAACGCAATTTAAAAGATTCTCGTGATTACAAGTAAGGTAGGGTACCAATATTAATATAACAGTTTGCAAGAGAAATAGAAACTTAACGAATGAAAACTTTATAAAATAAACAACATATCTAACTGATCTTCACTTATAAAATCAGATTTAAAGTTCACTTTTGAAACGATCACTGAAGTACACTAGTCATAAATGTCGTCACGTCAATGACAAGCGAGGGAATAATGTCAATCATTATTAACATTAATGTATGAATCCGATAACTGAAAACGAAACGAATGCTTTTTGACATATTTGTCCCTTTTATAGAATAAAGACTAAAAACTAAACCAATATCACTATTCACAATGAGATGAATCACTGCGGAGGTGCAGTTCCAGGGAAAGCAGCCTGTGGTACAACACTCGACTGTCCTGGTAAGGTGAACTGAGGTCGGAATGGAGCTAAATTGGTTCCACCTAAAGTACTTCCTTGGTAGCTCGATGGAAACTGGGATCCAATTGACCCTGCAAATCACAAAGCAATTTAAACATTAAATCAGAAAAAAAATATTTACACTTAACGAATGTACTATCAATTATTTATTAAACAAACTTCAGGAAAATCGTACGTATGTAAAACGCTTAATTCTACTCCTTATGTTAGGTTAATAATAAAATTGAGAAAGATGATTGAAATTGAAATTATGTGACTCACCAGCAATTGACGAGGTTGATGTGCCGCTGGTGGAAGCAGATGTGCTTGCTAAACGTGAGAGTATTTGACGTTCGGACATTTGAAGTCTTTGTGCCACTGGTGGGATCCGAGCTAATGTAGCCGGCAGACGACTAACATCCGACTTCATGTCTGATAACAATTCTTCCAGTTGGTTTAATACCTATAATAAAACAACCCCATAATTTAGCATACTTTCCTCATTTCCCAATTCGTAAAGGTCTATTCTAATAAGTAAGTTGATATTAACATGAATACCTTGTGAAGCACAGCATTTGCAGGTTTATTACCAGCAAGACTCTCTTTAGATAGGTGTTGATGGGACTCAGCCAGGCATTCCACTTCAGCAAAACGGGAATTAAGTGCCATAGCAGGATGGTTTGTATCCTGTGACAAGTTCAAATACGCTGCTCTACGTAGCTGTTCTTCAATCACCAAAGCTTGCTCTAATAACTAGACGAATAAAAATATTGGGTATTGATTAATTAATTAATATTTGACGCATGTACGTTTACATAGTTTTCTTTGTCATATTAATAGAATTGATGAATACCTTAAAGCGCCGAGCTAAGAACTTGTTCTTTATTTCAAGGAAGTTTCCTTTTCCTACGTCCATTTTGAAAGGCTCGTTGATAATTGCGTATCTAGCATCATTTTGTATATCTTGCCAGCGCCCATAGCCGTGGTTAACAATTCCAGCTAAAAGCCAATAATCATGTCTCCTGTGCCAAATTTCGTACTCTCTTCCAGGGACAGCCGCCTTCTCTTCATTTTGCCACAATGTGTGCAATTCTGTGAATCCACCATCAGCAATGTTGAACATAAACTTTCGTTTCTTGACCGGCTCAGTTTCTTTGACTTCTTTCTCTTCTTTGTCGTCGGAAGAAGTTGGTTTTGTTTCGTCGTCACTTTTCTTATCTTCAGTAGCAGCAGGCTTTTCAGCACTTTCCCCTTCTGAAGAAGGAGCTTCAGGTTTAACTTCTTTCTCTTTTTTTACTTCGTCTTCTTCCATAGGCTTTTCTTTTTCTTTCTCTTTCTCTTCTGCATCGTCTTCTTCCTTCGACGAAGTAGAAACGGAAGTTTCTTCCTTTTCACTTTTCGTTATACTTACATCCATCGGTTCTTCCTTGCTTTCAACTGGAGGACTTTCTTCCGGTTTCTTTTCTTCTGCTTCATTACTATCCGAAGTTGGACTTGACGTTTCTGATTTTTCTTTGGAAGATGTTACTTCGCTTTCACCGTCCTTATCTTCTTTTTCAACAGACTTTACTTCACCCTCCACTCCTTCTGGTTTGGCCTCACCATTTGCTTCCGCAGCAGTTGCAGCGGCTGCTGAAGCTGCCGCTGCTTCCGCCGCCGCAGCTGCTAAAGCAGCAGCCGCTTCTGCAGCCTGTTTGGCCAATAATCGCTCTATTACTTCCGGCATACTGTATAGGCCATTTATGTTTTCGAATTCTTGAACTTTCTTTCTGATGAGAGACATAACACCAAGTCGGGTTAATACGTGTTGTCTGCTGAGTCCTTCTCTGGGAACACCGTCAGCAAATGTTTCGGCGTTATCAGCCCCCGGTTCGCACAAATGCCGCATGAAGAGGGACACATAAGCTTTAAAGCACTTTTCTGCCTTCCCACGTAAATCTCTCACAAGCCTGCACAAAAAATAATTATAACATTAATTCAAGCACTAAAATTGTGCAATTAATTTTTTAATTTAATTTATAAAAGACAAAATTTGGTAGTACCATTGCGTGTTGAAGGCGTCCTGTGGAGGCATTCCATACCTCATTATCGCATTTAAGAATGCTTTCCTCTGTCTAGCGTTGAATCCCAGAACCTGTAACCAATTTAGATTTATGAAGTCTGGCAACTGATTAATATGGAGAAACAAGCAAGGCTCAAATGACATAAAGATAGTAACAATTAAAACTACAAAACATAATCTAGTAATTATTTGAGACATCCTTTAACTATATTATATAAACTTCAATAAACAGCACTATTATGTCTCAAGATTTTCTTTTCGGCATGTTCATCATGTAGCTGTTTCAACTTTAAAAGCCACAATTCACAACACGCCATTGAAATGAAGCGTCACACCAACACTAGCAATAGTAGCAATACTGTAATGGTATGAACATTATTGGTTACAATCACGATGTATAATACCTCAATGTTTCCTCCAACACGAGCAAGAAGAGGAGGAAGTGGGCGGTCACGCTCGTCTCTACGATCCATACCTCGTCGTCTACGCCTGGTGCCCGCTTCGGCTAAAAGTTAAAATTAACATTCATTATTTTATGGCATTCTTCATATACACATTCTTACAATTAATTAAATTAATGATTTTGAACATACTGCCGTCGTTCTTTTCATCGAAATCGTCATCTTCTCTGTCGTCATCTGAAGGTGCAGAGAAATCGGAGTTGTAATCTGATACGTTTTCTTGCCAAGAAGCATCATCTCGTCCGTCGTTCGTATCATTGTAATTAACTTGTTTGCGAACTCTTTTCCCTTTTCCAAGAGATCGAGCGAGATCTTCCTGTTGTTGTTCGTAATGATGCCTTAACAATTTTTCCCAGTAAGCAGGATCTGTGTTTTCGGCTTCTTGCTTAATGATTTCGGTATTTATTTCTTCTTCCTAATATGCGAAATTACATTTAAGATTGAAAACATTTTTATACGTTAATTTTCTATAACAAATGTAAGTAGTAATCGAAAACTTACATCGTCTCCCTCCTTTGTGACGTACGATGCAACTTTGAAAGAAGACAAATACTCATTGGCCCAATTTTCCTTTTGTTCTATACCATCCTTTGATCTGTCCACAAGATCACGAATGGCTTCGTCAGTGTAATGAATAGACATGTCATCTCCTCCTTTTCCTTCTTCTTCCTTAAACAGCTCCTCAGTTCCAAAACGAATGATATCATCCAGTTCTTGCTTCGAAAAATTACCACCTTTCCCCATTCCAGGTCGAACAACTAAATGGGTTAACATCATTTTCTTTTTTGCCACCTGGGTAACCCTCTCCTCCACTGAATTACGAGTGACAAAGCGATAGATCATAACTTTGTTTGCTTGTCCGATACGATGGGCTCTGGAAAATGCCTGAATATCATTGTGAGGATTCCAATCGGAATCGTAAATGACCACAGTGTCAGCGGTAGCTAAATTGATTCCCAATCCGCCAGACCTATTGGAACAAAAATATGAATTAATGTCCAAATTAAAAGTAATGGCATTGGGTATTTATTTGAAACACAAAATTCAACATGAAAGGAAAGCTGTTAACGATTTTTGACGATTACCTTGTGGAAAGTAAGAAAACAAACTGTTGTGCCCCAGGAGCGTTGAATCTATCAATGGCTTCCTGTCTTAAGGATCCTGTTACTCCACCATCGATACGTTCATACTTGTAGCCTTCACCTTCCAAAAAGTCTTCCAGAATGTCCAAAACCTTTGTCATCTGGGAGAAAATAAGAACTCTGTGTCCTTGCTCCTTCAATATTCTAAGCATTTTCTGGAGTAAAATCAACTTTCCAGATGCTTTGGTCAAAGCATTGATTTCATAAAGACCGTTAGGATTTGTCGGAGCTTCCATCATAGCAGTGGAGAAAAGATATGGATGGTTACAACATTTTTTTAAGTCCATCATTACATTCAATAATGTAACCTGAAAACAAATACACATTTTAAATCTCTGCCTGGGAAATCATCGTTAAACATGACTTTAACACTTCAATTTTGTTGCATATATTTAATACGCTTATTAGTATTAGTTAATTGTAAATAGTACCTGTTGTCCACCGCTTCTTGAATTGAGAGCTTCGAAATTCCTCGTCAAAATATATTTGTAATATTTTTTCTGCATCGGCGATAATTCTACTCTCACTATAAATTCTGACTTTGACGGCATGCTCTGTAACATCACAAACATCAGTTTAGTACAGACACAATTTAATTTAATTAAGAAGCTTATAATAAAAGTTGACATATTTTATAGCTCACCTTAAGTACGTCAGCTTTCAAACGACGCAACATGTGCGGTCCCAGCATATCATGAAGTTTTTTAACTTGATCTTCTTTGTTAATATCCGCAAA
Organism: Pogonognathellus flavescens; assembly: GCA_019776165.1. Taxonomy (NCBI): domain Eukaryota; kingdom Metazoa; phylum Arthropoda; class Collembola; order Entomobryomorpha; family Tomoceridae; genus Pogonognathellus; species Pogonognathellus flavescens. Next base: position 13,532 of record JABASD010003474.1, read on the forward strand.
TTCATTTTGAAAAGATGTAAGTTCATTAAATTTGTCTGGACACAAAAAGTTTAATAAATGGAAAAGCTCCTCCAGATTATTCTGTAGTGGTGTTCCCGTAAGAAGCAATTTGTACTGAATCTGGTAGCTATTCAAAATCCGGAAAAACTGTAACAAAAATAGCACATTTATTAATCAATTGTCATTTTTACAAATCTATAAGCACAATAATTGCACTAATACATTATGCCGATAAAAACAACTGATCAAACTGTTCCTGCCATGCCCATTTTTATATATTATTTTGATAAGAACGACTAGCAATTACATCATTGTGTGAAAGAAATCCGACCAATAGGCAAATCACAGTGCAGTCAACAAATAATGTACTTCAACTACAAAGACGCAGTTCTTATACCAAACACAGAAGACAGAAGAGCAAGGTAATGTATATATAAACTGTTGCAGTTTATATACATTACCTTCTCTTCTGCGAATACCAAAAGGAAATCAAAATTTTTTGGTTAAAGGGGTTGACCGGGTTGTTATTGATATCATAGTAAATATTCGAACCATCAACAAAGTTGACAAAGCAGTTGCGATTACGAAAATACATACAATGGATTATATATGAATTCGTTTACATACCTTAGATTGATTATTTTTTAAACGATGAGCTTCGTCCACCACTAAGACTGACCAATCGATGGACCCAAGGCAGGCAGCATCAATGGAAATTAACTCGTATGAAGTCAAAAGAACGTGGAACTTGACAGAACCCCTTAGTCTGGATGCTTTCTGACCTCCACGCACAGCTCCATCATCAAACGACAATTCATTTTCACGAATTACAATACGTGAGTCTTTGTCCCCAATATAAGTCACTACATAGAAATCAGGAGCCCAAGTCTCGAACTCACGTTCCCAGTTTATAATTGTAGATAATGGTGCACTGACCTATAATGTATTCATGAAGACAATTAGAATTATTAGTTGATCATTACTTTAATATTTATTAAAGCATTAGTTTAACTTACCAAAAAAGGCCCACGGCAGTGCCCTTCTTTATACAAAGAATAAAGAAATGTAATCGTTTGAATAGTTTTACCAAGACCCATTTCATCTACACAAACACGTTATTTCATCATTAGTTACTTAACCCAAACAAATAAGATTGGTCACAATTATACTAATATTGATTATTATTATTACCGGCTAAGATTGTGTCAATCCCTTGACCCCACGAATACCTCAACCAATTTAAGCCTTCAAGCTGGTATTCATGAAGGGCTAAGCCACTAGCAGTGTCAACAAAACGAGGCTGACTGTCAAACTTTTTCTTTAGGTCGGAAATTGGTTTGTCTGGAGGCGGATTGAAATGTTTGCTGTATAAAACATAAAATCATTGACATAAACATTCATTCTGTAGACTGTTTTAAAATAAGTAACATGATAGAAGGACAACATTAGGTAATCCATTCTTAGATATTTTTACATCAAACAACGGAAAGTGAACATCAGTCTTTAGTAGTAACCTAAACAAACTATTTTATCATATTTATTGTCCTATTAAAAGAGTTTTAAAAATGAATTAGACTTACAAAACGAACTCCTTATTCCTCGACTTTCCTTTCTTATCCTTTTTCTTCGGAAGACCAGTTTCTCCAGAAACAGCAGCTTTCAATTCCTATAAGTCAGACGAATAATTAGATTCTTTCGCCACTAGATTCAAGAGTAACCGTACTTTATGCCCGACAATTACATGGTCGTTACCGGTAAGATTAAACATTGTAAGTTTAATTTAATTAAAATATATTTCATAATTATAATAGTTATGCTGTATTAACGTACATGATAATACTCCATAAATTTTTTGAAACCAGGGATGTCTTCATCCTCATCTTCCCATGAAACTCTATCATAAGCAAGTTCCCTCCATTTAACGAGATACTGATTTGTACCGTCCCTTAGGACGCGATGATTAAGAATTCGATGAATTTGGAGCCACTCTGGTCTAACTCCGTACTTGTAGAAACGTTCTTCTAATGGATCCACTTCAGCCTGCTCATTCTTCTTTCGTCTCCTCACTGACTGGTCTTCCTCGTCTAATTTAGGTGGCTCTTCCATGTCTTGTTTTTTGAAATATGCTCTCAACATTGTTGGATGAAACACTTCCATTTGTAATTCCGTAATCCAAGAACAATGCCAGTAAGACAAACCCATCCAATGGACAAAATATTCCCTTTGAGGTTTTGCACGGAATTTACGCTCTTCCGCAGATAACGCAGCAATTTCCTCTCTCTGTTCTTTACTTTCTACCCATCGCCAGGTCAAAATACGAGCAACTTTTCCAGGTAATGCTTCACACTAATCAAAATAACAAACAATGAAACGGTAAATTGCTATCTTGCACCTGATGAAAATAAGTAGTATAGATTAATGTATATTATTTTACAGAACAACGGGGGCATCGCCAATCGCCATCAGGGATTTCCTTAAGTGGTGGATTGAGACAAAATGTATGATAGGCCCAAGGACATGAGTCGCAGCACAGTAGTTCACCACCGTCTTTACATTTGCGACAAAACTCGTTGTGCTCATCTTCCTCTTCTGCTTCTTTGCCACCTTCACTTTCGCAATGTGGACAAGACCATTTTCCTTCTGGAGCTTCCTCCATTTCAGGTTCTAAGCATACCAAATGGTAGGCTCGCGGACATGTGTCACATAATATAATTTCTCCTCCTTGTTGACAAACCTCGCAGTAATCTTGATGGTCCGTCTGCTCCTCAAACGACACAAAACCGAAGTCACGTATTTTGACCAAGCAATAATATATAGCAATAACAGAATTTTTACTGAGTGAGTGCAGAAATGTTATTGTATTACCTCTTCTTCATCTTTGTCCTCTTTTGTTTTCGTCTTCTTCTTTTTGCGATATTTATTACCAATCTTCGTTTTCGCTTTCTTTTTAGGTTGTGCGGCGGCACTTGATGGTCCAGCGACTTCATCGTCTTTAGAAGCCTCTTCCGCCTCTTTTAACATTTGCTCAAATTCAGCATCAGAGTCCTTGTCTGACTGGCTGCCCCCTTCCTCATCCTAAATAAGGTTACACACAGTGATTAATGATATACTAATTAAATCTTACCGTGAACGATCTGAATGATATTATCTTTTTAGTTCAGTTGAACTTACCGAACTACCACGCTTTCGTTTACCAATTTTGATTTTCAAGGTAGGTACTTTGCTTTTTCCTTTACTAGAAGATGATTTGGCTTTACTACGTCCACTTCGACGACTGCTTTTTTTTGAAGGCCTTTCGTCATCGTCATCATCATCTTCATAGAAATCTTCATCCTCATTTCTACTCGTTTCTGATTTATTCTTTTCGTCATCGCCTTCCCCTTCAAGATTAGGATTTTCAGAAGAGAAAATGCGCCACTTTGCAGCAATTAATGTCATAAGCTTTGACATAGGAACCTACAAATTACGGTATAGTGAGTATACAATTGGGTACTGAACTGTAAATAGAAACAGAATGTATTTCGCCACAACAATCAAAACACAAACTAACCTTAGGATTTTCTTTCTGAAGAAGTGGTCGAATATGTAATTGGTACAATTTGTATGTAGTCAGATTACTGTAATCCTCCTCAGTGTATTCAACGGTACAATCTTGCAATCCCATTGCTTCACATATTTCAGCAACACTACGAACTGTGACTGAAATGAGAAAATAAATGTTTTTTAATACGTTTTTCACAAAATAACTTCTATACTGCACTAGAAAATCTTATAGAACCGTACTAGGTGGTGGTTGAGAAGCATCTTGAATTGTTTTAGGTGTTTTGATGCGTTTACTACTTCGCTTGCTTGTTCCAAAGTCAGAATCATCTTTTGCAGCCTCCTCCACTGGATCTTCTGCCGCCACAGGCACAGCCACAAATTCATCTTCTTCTCCACTATCTGAAGCCTTCTTCTTTTTCTTTTTCTTCTTTGCCTTTTCACTTTTTGTCCTTCGCTTTTTACTTAATTTTTTCTTCTTTTTTGTACTTTCAGGATCTTCGTAATCATCATCATCATCCTGAAACGCAAATGTGTAAGAAATAAATATATTTTTCCATTTATAAATGAGTATTTTATAATGCAGACAAAGTTGGAATTTTTACAAACATGTGATACCTGAATAGCGACTTCAGAGGCAGCCGAATTTTCTTCTTCATCTCTAATAGGACGACTGATCAACTCCTCTCCATTTTCATCTTCCTCCTGTTCAACTTGATCTCTCTCTTCTTCGTCTGAATATTTAAAAATACGATTTAATATTAGCATTGAAACCGAGTTAATTTCGGACTTGTTTTTTTATAATCCATTCATGCCATTCAACTAATGGAAGTACGATTGCGACATTTGTGGTCATTTCATATTCTAATATTTCAAATAATACATGTATTAAAAACGGTGATAAATGTAAACATGGAATAATAGCAAGTACGAATGTAACAATAATTAGTCTTAGTTGTTTTTCACTTAAAAATACGATTTTCGAATTATACTTTTCGACGAAATATATTAAAAACCGAAAAGTCTTTATATATTGTTTATTAATTATTGGCACTTTCTTAAGTACCCTACATTAAGTGTGTAAATGCTTTATTTTTTACACATCACATACATAACCAATCAGCTGCATCTAATACATTGCATTGTTTACACACATAAATTGCATTGAAAATTTTAATTGTCCAAAACGAAAAAATTAATTCATCCTGCATCTTAATTATTTTCGATTCTATTTGTGGTAAATAGTATTAGCTCATAATATTGCCTCATTGACTTAATACACATTTCAATTTCAATAATATACACATTTCAGCATTCATTATCCCTATTCGGAGCGCTCTTTTACAGTAATTCATTCATAAATGTGATTTTAAAAACTGAAAAATATATACACATTCTCGCCGCCATTTTTCTGAATACACCATACAAAATTAGCGTCAAAAAATCCCAACAACATCCTATACTTGCAAAGTTTGAAGAAAATCAATAAAACTCAAGTAATCAATTCGCCGGTAAAGTCGATAAACCAAAATAAATAGGATTTCGGAATTTGAATATTAAAAATGTACACTCACCTAGAATAGAGTCTTCCTTTTCTTCCGAAGACATGGTCAAAATTAAAAAATTTTAATCACAATTTGTCAACAATTTTTGTGATTTAAATCGGCGGCCACAGAAGAGAATCCGACTATCTTTCTTTTGACACTGACAAAGAGAAGTAGTTTAGAAGGAGAGGCAAAACTGAGGGAAAGCCAGCTATATATTTTCTACAGCATTTCAGCTCTACAGCCCTCGTATACCTATCCACTTTATCGAACAGTTCTGTGGAACAATAGCGAGCGGGATCAACAACCCGCACAGGATATAATCAACGTTCTGGCAGGCTTATAGATGGGCCTTTGCAACAACCTTCGAGACGCACTCATTTACCCCACCTGCAAATAAACCCTTCCTTGTTACAACTACTCCGTGCGCTTTGAAAAACCTGGAAGGTTGCATGTACGGGAATATCAGTATTTGCACAATTCGACAGTAGAGGAAGCTGAGGAATTACAGAGTGAAACAAAGTTTATTTCAAACCTGTACCACCCGGAAAGATGTGATATAGCTCATTTGAAAGAAAAAAAGACGCTCTACACCTTCCTTCCCCATATGTAGCCCCTTTTCCCCTCGTTTTCGAAATACATAAAACGAAAATAACGGAAAAAAATGTCTTACGACACATGCACTAAAACCTGCGGCCAAATCTCGGACGCGGCCAAAAACTATATTCGAAAAGGATCAATTGTTATTTCTCACGGGTCCGGTCCGGGTCTGAAGAAGTAAAATACGGAGTGTACTTACAACTTACAACGGAGCATGTGTTATTTTAGTCTTCGCTAAAAACTACTGAAGAAGTCTAACTTGAATTTGACGAAGTTTTGTTTTGTTTAGGTACTTTTGTAATAATTATTATTTTAATTACGTTTTATCAAGATCAAGTACTTTAGTGTACATAGTATTTACGTACAGTACATTACATACTATACATTATTATTCTACATTCTACATACCCAATAATTGATAATACGTAGGAAAAATATTGAAGAAAGTGGAGCTAAATCGTGAGGAATTTGAAAGGTTATATTTTTACTAAAATTGTTAATTGTTAATGACAAGTGTAAACTTTTGGAGTAGTTAACTGTTGTGTATGTGAAGTGCTTATCGTATAAGTTATCGTATAAAGTATCGAACATTAGGTGCAGGTGGTTTTATTGACCTTTACAGGAGTAGGAATATTTGGGGAACTTTTTAAGATCTATTTTATGCATTTAGTATTATAAAAGTAGGTACTTG
>JABASD010003475.1:0-19906 GCA_019776165.1 Pogonognathellus flavescens
GGTGCAGATTGATGTGGTTAGTAGTGGTGAGCATAGATGTGGTTAGTAATGGTGGAAATATATCAATTATCAGACAGGCTTCTTCGCTACTACATTGCACTGGTTTCCAGTGGTTTATTAAATTAAAATTTGTACAAAGAAAATTTTATTTTCTCTCAAACTCACCAACTTTGCAAGGAAAGTTGCATTCGCATGTAGTCAACATTGTTAATTAAAGTATTGCTTGTTAATTATTTTAGCTGACTGCACCTGCAAAGTAGGAATCTACTTCTTCTTAAATTTTTTAATGTATTATTTATTTGTACTTGTAGTTAGTATTTTAGATTCGGTAGTGATATAAAAGTAGGTATAGATGTATGCGCTTTTTCTATGATTATTATTTTGCTGTGCACAAATTTATAAAATGCCAATTGCGTTTAGAAAGTATTTACTAAATGACTAGTGTATTATTATGTGGTAAACAGATACTGTTTAGGAAATCTGAAGATGATAAGCCAGAATGTCCTGTTCCGGTTCCAGTTCCACCACAACTCAAAGACTTTGGTATGAACCCTGAACATCGTAAGTATGTTTTTACAGAAGAATATGTAGACAAATCCGAGCGTTCTATGAAAGATCAATTAAGCAAACCAGAAAGAGACCTGGGGATCAAAAGGAGACCTGCGGGTAGTAAAACCCGATCTGGAGATGCTCGCAGTCGATTGGGTAATTCCATTCTACATTTTCATCTCACACACATAAACATCAAATCACATCGTTACTTTTTTATTTATCAAGTTGAATAATCGTTGAAATTTATTAGTTTCTTTATTTATTGTACATTCCACAAGAAATGTTTCATGTTATACTTGTATGATTGCACTTTCAGTTTTTTACTTTAACACACACGTAGAATCTTAGAAATAATTAGATGAAATTCTTTAGTTGGAAAATCTTAGATTTTTTCAGTTTTTTATTATTTCCCCTTTGTTTTTTTGGAAGACAGAATTTGTAGATTTTTCTAACTTTTTATTTGTTTATTTCTTCCATCTCCATCATACCTTCATGCAAAATAAATAATTGTCCATGTTGAGTGTGTATAAAAATTTACTCCTGGAACAACAAAATTGCTAGCACGTTGATCTTTAGATAAATACATGTACGTATGTATACTTATAATACGTACCCTTTAGAAAATGAGCCTGAGCAAATGGCAGAGCAAACAATAGCGACAGAAACACAATATGACATTAACACAAGAACATCATCGGAGTCTGCTAGTGCTACTGCTACGTCTCCTGTCGAAGCTTCAACTCTTGCATGGCTAAATTATGAATTGCCCGGTGATTCTTCTTCTCCTGCTTTTCAAAACGAATTTCTCTTACCACAACCACCACCATCATCAACCTCATCATCAGCAATCACGAGCAAGTCGATCGAATCACAACCACCGACAACGAAAGCACCCACCACCCGATCTGCAAAAGCTTTGTTGGAATTTAAACCTAAAACGCAATCATTGGATATCGCAACAAAAGCTGTTCCGGAAACCAGCAGTAGAATTAAAGCCCGACCTTTGGATTTAAAATCAAAGACACAATCTTTGGACATAACAAATAAACCTGATACTAGACCAAATCTTTTACAATTACCAAAATTGTTGGAGTCACCACCAATAACGAAACCGAAACCTGTTCCCGATCCTAAAATTTTGGAGGATTTTGAAGCTCTGGCTGCTGAAATACTTCCTGATGATTTTGAAAGCATTGCAACCTCTTTTGATGACATTTACCTTAAAGCCCAATCCGAATTTGGTGGTTTGCGTTTATCACTAAGTCCTTTACCATCCTTGAGTACCACACCCACCAGATCTTTGACACCCGAACCTGAACCTGTTTCTATATCACAGGAAAGCGTTGCTACTAAAGTCTCCCCTTCACTAACAACTAATATTACTACAAAACCTGATCTTGGCGTTGTTAGCGAACCAACATCTTCTTTGTATTCAGATTCCCTTGAGAAACAGGGAGATGATAGAAATAATGCACTAGCGGAAGAAATTACTTCTGCGAGTGCGACTCTTGTTGAGGGAACTGCTAAGAGCATTATTAATCCTTGTGAATTAAAGCAAGAACCTGAAACTGAACATGAGACAACAGAATTACTAGAGCCTCCTGCTTTTATTCCCCCAGAACCCGCAGTAGTTGCGTCGAGTCCTGAAGGGATTTCTGAGGAGGAAGCAGCACTTGCAGAATTATTAGACAACGAAATCGAAGGGGTTCTAGATACGATCAAAGAAGCCGGAGAAATTCTCGCGGATCTAGTGGAAGAGCAGAATGATAAATGTCATAAGGTTGCATTAGGTTTAGATACACAGGAGGAAGCACAGGATATTTTTATTCAGGTTCCAACGACAACGGAAACACAGGCTAGCGCTGAAGCTAATAAGCAACCGATAATTATAGTTGTTGATGATTCAAGTCAGACAGTAAAAGATTGGTCAATGCTTTCTCCAGGTAGAGTGGAATTCGAGGAAGTTACAGAAAGTCCAACTACTGATGAGGTAAAGACTGTGCCAAATGTAGAAGAAGAAATTTCTTCTGTTGATTTGAAACCTTTAGATTCAGAAAAACTTATTAATCAAGAGAAACCCGTTGAAATCTTTAGTGAGGAGAGTGATAACGTTGAAATTGCGGAAACGGCAAAAGATATAACCGCAGAATTTGATTCGGATTCATCTTATATTAAGACAGACTCAGAAACAGTACCCTGTGAAGAAACTGATAGTCAAGTTCAGAAAGATTCAGAAGAACCCGTTATTGTCCAGGATAAGAAAGAGTCTGAAACTTCTCTTAGCGATAAATTAATTGACACTGAATCCGTTCCACTTGAGACTCCGACTAATATAGACCTGTCAAATAAAGAATTGTCACCTGAGATTACACAGGATGATACAGATATGAAATCTTTATTATTACACGAAAGTCCAATCACATCAGTTGTGGAAGAACCTCCTGCAAAAATTCGGGAAAATATTATTCTCGAGTCGTTGGTGAAAATGGACAGTGATAGTAAGCAAGAAAAAGATATTCAGGCAGCTGCGGACAAATATTCTTGCAGAATAATCGAAAAAGCTTTAGAAAGCGTGCTATTAGCAGAGCAGCTACATAAATCTCAGTCGCCGGTTGAAATAGTTACAGCACCAGAACCAAAGTTAGATTCATGTTCCACACCTGCTATATCCGAAGGTGACTTGACACCGAAAAATATTGTTACCATTCAGGAATCTGCGTGCAAAATATCTAGTGACATTATTTCTGATGCATTAAACAGCTGTAAGTTGAGTTTTACCGAATCAGAAATCCTTTCTAATGTTGACTCATTAAAAATACTAGAGCCTGAGTTACTAACTTCGCCAATAGCCGATGACATACTCGCACACTACACCAAAGATGACAATTCACAGTTAATAACAGAAATTAGTAGTAACAGTAGTACACCCAAGAGGGATAACGATGAAGATGGAAGCAACGCTGGATTTGTGGTAGAGAGCGCTGAACAAATAGAGATTCCTACTAATAATTTAATTTCTCCATTAATTCTAGAAGAATCCTCTGATGTAGAATCCCTTCCTTCTGTTACAACTCCTGAATCGCCCACTATCGCGTCCCTAATTGCAGCAGCCCACGGAGCTTTTTCATTAACACCCGATGTAGCAACAGTAAAAGTAGAAGAAATCCAACAAGAACAGCAACAACCACTTCAATCAGAATCTGAAGAGATTACCGGGTGTGTGGACGAAGGTCCGATGATAGAAATTATGCCCACCATCGATGAAACAGATGAGAAACCAGGGGAAACATCCGTCGACGAAGAACCAACTAGTAAGAGCGACACTGACCTTACATCTTCATCCATATTACAAAACACAGTTATTTCTACAGAAATACTTACACCCCTTGAAGAAACAAAACAAGGACAAGTTTCTGACAACAGTAGTAGTAGCATTATTTCCCCCGTAGTAGAAGAGGTACAAGCAAAAATAACTTCCCCGCTAGGAAATGACGTTGTAGTTCCTGAACCACAAATTCCTGCTCCTGACACTACCATTGAGACTACAGTTGATATAACAGAAATAAAGAAAGAAACCACACATATAGATCAGGTAGAAGAAACTTTAATTCGTGAAGAAGAAAATAAATTAGAAATTGTTGAAGAAAGGGAAACTCCAATCATTTCACAAGAAATTCAAACACCGGTAGCAGAAACAGAAAGTGTTTCAGTAAAAGAACCTGAGACTGAAGAAACAAAACAAAGACAAGTAGAAGAGGTACAGGAAAAAATAACATCCCCGCTAGGAAATGATGTTGTAGTAGTTCCTGAACCACAAATTCCTGCTTCGGACACTAGCATTGAGAAGACAGTTGATATAGCAGAACCAAAGAAAGAAATCACACCTATAGATCAGGTAAAAGAAACTTTAATTCACGAAGAAGAAAATAAATTAGAAATTGTTGAAGAAAAGGAAACTCCAATCATTTCACAAGAAATTCAAACCCCATTGGAAGAAACAGAAAGTGTTTCATTAAAAGAACCTGAGGTTGAAAACAAAGCGCAAATTGAAATATCAGAAAGTGAAATTCCTGCGGTTGAAACGAGAAAAGAAGAAAGCAGTACTGAAGTGAAAGAAGTTGAAAGCCCACCGGAATCTCCTATTGCCCCGATTCCAGTTGAAGAAAGCATAGTAGAATCAGAACCAACCACAGAAGCTTCTGACACTACACCGCAAACATTAATTGAGTCAATTGCAATAGAATCAATTAATAATTTAGCTGATGTAATTACGGAGAAATCTTTAGAAGAATCTTCAAAGGTTACATTAAAAGAAGAAACTCAATTAGACCAGAAAGAAAGTGAAAATGAACTTTCACCAGAAGTGGTTGCGGCTACAGAAAAGCCAGTTGAAATTATTGCTCAAGCTGAAACTGTGACACAGACGGAAACTGTGTCAGTAGAGGAAGCAAAGGAACTGTCAACCTTAAGTTCTGAAAATATCATCAGAGAAACTGAACCCAAAGCCGCGGAGGACATCAAAGCAGTTGAAGTGGCTAATTTAGAGATAAAAGCAACCACAGAGGTTTTAGAAGTGGCAGATTTATCACGAAATGAAACGAAAGCAATGCCCACAGAAGAAAAGCCGGTCGTTGATGATATTATCATTCAAACTGCTGATCAAACATCACAGGAGAAAGCTGAACAGGACATTGACACAATTCAAAAAGTGCCCATATCGGACCCGGTTATTGATGCAACCCCGAGTGAAGGACAATTAGACGCTCCCAACCAAACTGTGACAAAAGATAGTGCAAAAGAATCTATGGACACGATATCGGAAACCACAAGTCAAGCAGAGGAATCAATAAAACCTGTAGAAACAGCAGCGGATGAGACTTCTAGTCCCGTAGACGAGGTAGTAAAATCTTCTGAATCTGTTCCCGTAGAATCTGCAAAACCTGCCGAAACGATATTAGAAATTTGTAGTTCAACCGTAGAATCAGTAAAATCTCCTGATATTTCTAGTCCTGAGGATGAAACCATAAAAAGTATTACAGAAGCTACCCTAGAAATTTCTGCTCCGGTAGTAGAATCTGTAAAACCTGCAGAAACCGCATCTGAAACCCTCTTGGTAGAATCTGAAGAAAAGACATCAGAGACAAATATTGCAGTAGATTCAACACCAACTGCGACAAGCGTCAGTATCTCAGATCCTATCGCTGCAGTAGAAAGCGAACCTGTCGAAAAAACTGATTTGGACAAAAAGCCTGAAAATCAGGAGGAACTTAATAAGAATTCTGAAACTGAAATAATTTCTTCATCTGTAACAGCAGCAGACACAAAAGACAGCCAAGAAACGGAAAGTACTGACATTTCAGGTTTAGCAGCTCACGATGATGTATTAGAGACAAAACCCGCTTCACCTTTTGCACAAGACACTACTACTGAGAAAGATGTATTAAAAACAGTGGTAGGATTAGGGAGCTCAGAAACAGAATCTGCAATAACAGAAGTTTCCACATCATCGGAGATCAAAGAAACATCACCCGTTTCACCAGAACAGTCCACAACATCTCTCGTAGTTGACTCCGCTAATATAATTCCTGAAATCCCGAAATCCGTAGAAACTGCTGTCGTAGAATTAGAATTAGTTACTCCTGCAGACACGTCATCTTCAGAAACCTGTAAAATCCCTGTGGTAGAATCCGTAGATTTAGTAGTTTCATCACCAGCACTTACAACTGTGACAGCAGTTGCGGTCGTAGCAGATCCTATCACTGCGTCTTTAGACGAGACAGCAGCAGGACCAGTAATTCTAGTAGTTGAAAATGAAAGTGAAGCAACCGGTACAGCGGTAAAAGCGGGAATGGATGAAGTTGGTGATGATGCGAATGTTGATGATGCTGAAATCTTGGCTTTGACCTCAGACACAGATGTAGAATCACAAGTTGTTACTCTAGATCCTACAGCTTCTGATGAATTCATTGATATTTCTACTCCGCGTGTATTAGAAACAGAGTCATCGGACACACAATCAACAGCCGTCAAAGAAATCTCTTCCAGTTCCAATTTAGATGGACCATCCGTTCCCGAAACACAAAGAGATACTCAGACTACTTCTAGTACTACTCCTTCTGCAGTTGATATGAAAGATTCTCCTGCTACGTGCCAGGACAGTATTAGTACTATTGATCAAGCAGGAGCACAGGATTCTAAAGAATCTGGTCAGGAAACTTTTTATTACAGAGATCAGTATTGAACTAACATGTGGGTTTTTTGTATTTTGTTTCGTTGCACGCTGCTTTACTAAAATCCGGGGATTCAGGACATCGCGATCGTGATGCCAGTAAGTGACATCATACATTATGCTAATTACCTACTTCATACTTAAAACATACTTTCTAAAATTACGTACCATATTTTAAAAGAGAAAGCAACTGTATTATTGCATCTGTTACTTTACGTTTATTATTTACTGGACAATATAGAGAGAAAATTCTGACCTTGAAATATTGCGAATCATACCTAGTAATCTTTTGTTATCTTCATTTATTATTATGATTTATTAAGAATGTTGAAAAATAGAGTAGGTGATGACTGCAATAACACTTCTTCTTGAGTTGTAGTTTCGTTATCGTTCTTGAGTCCCGCAGTAAGAGTGGCAAGAGAAAGCTTTTTTATTAGAACAGCTAAAATTTACTTTTGTGATCATTACTATTTTTCACCGAAATTAGGCAAAATAGACGTTATTACGTAAGACTGTTAGTTTTGTTTTGTTTTCCCCTAGCTTCTTGCAAATCAATTCTATTCTATCGTAGTTTTGTCTTGTGTTTTTTACTCTCTTCTTCTGTCATTTCTCTTGACAAGACAAATTTTCCCCATTTCTTTACACTTCTTGCTAAGCTGGACTGATAATGAGTTTCATATTTAGTAAATTTCATTTAATTGCTCTAGATCTTTTTATTATAGTTTGAACTTTGAACAGTTTGAAGTAGATAGCCTTTATTAAACTGAAAGTGATATTCGCTTGCGTAGAATTTTATTTTGACGACCAGACATGACGTTGATGGGAATGTTTTAAGCTGAAATTGTAGAAAGTCAATTTCTTTGTTGAATTCAATCATGTCAATCGCCCTCATGTTATCTTAGGAGACATAGAGATTGATATGTTGCGAAAGCGGCTTGAGGAGACAGAGGCTGCTATGGAGAGGATCGTGGCTCAGATGGGGTCCGTCTCCGATCGTATTTCTCCAACTATTTTGGCCCAAGTCCTCAAAGCTCAGGGGGTACTCAAGGTATAAATATACGTTCTACGTTGTGTTCCTGACATTTTTAAAATCTCGATTTTCATCATCTCTTCATTTTCACACAATCATCAAACACTTTACACATAATGCGAGGTGACGGTTAAGATGTTATTAGGTGTTCAGATTTGTTAGGAAATTGAATACGCTGGGGGGAAACTGGGGAGGTAATTTAGTAAATTGTAAATGCACAAACATTTTTAGTTTCATACTCGTATACACGTAACTATTCATTTTAGTTTTGCCGTTTGATTTTAAGGATTGGTATTTTGAGACAAACCAATTTTTTGTAAGCACCCCTTGCTAGCTAAAGGACTAGGGCCAAATTATTATTCAAGGGAAAATTATTTTCTTTCTTTCTTTGGCTTTTGATGTGAGGTCCTGGTTGCCCTGCTTTATCTGCTGTCGTATAATACACATCAGCAAATAAATGTGTTCATTAATTCCGTTGACAAAACTTACAGTTTACTAATTTTGCTTCGTACTGAATGGTGTTTTTTCCAGTTTTTTTAACCATAATGTGTGAATAGTCTGTAGAGTGTGTCCTTACTTTTACTACAGATGTTTTAAAGTAAAAACGCATGTGTGCATCCAAAATTGATTTTGAATTTCACTTGTATGTGAAAGAAAATAAATCATACACATATTTGGAAAGTATAAAAATAATTCTCAAGTCAGAATATAATTTGGCTCTAGTTGTTACAGCTTTGAAAGGGATAATCGAGGCATTGGATACCCCTCCTAGCTCATCAAAGCCCCCAACAGAATCAAAGTCAGAGTCTAATAAGTCACAGCCAGAGACGCAGGTCACAGATCAAACTGAGGTCAGCGGAAGTCAATTTACACATTCATTCACTTTTTTACTAATTTTTCTCAGAAACAAAATAACATAGCAGTTTGTCACAGTACATAATGTGTAGAATTGAGAGCCTAGATAGCTGTGTCATTAAATTTGATTGTTTACAATTCATAACATTTATTGACTGAACAAAACTCATAAACTGATCATACGCAACAAAACAGATAAAATAAACCGCACTACATTGCACAAAAAGAAAGCGACTTTCTCCTTTCCTCAAGCAAATTAAATGCAGCTTCAGCTACAAAAACTACACAGACGAAACAAACACATTAGTTACACTAATAGTTTAATTAAGATGTGTAATTTAATACTAATACTAATAAAATATAATAATGTAGGACGAATTAGCAAAAAGTCCAGAGCAAGCAGCAGTGCCAAAATCAAAATCCGAAGAAGAAACTCCTGAGCAAGTACAATCACAAGAAGGAAAATCGAAGAAACGCGTTCAAATTGAACTTCCAAAGAAGGAACAGACTTCAGAAGAAGAGGAGGAAGATGAAGAGGAATCTAGCTCTTTTGCTCGACCACCAACTCCTCCAAGGACTGTTTCAATTAAACCAAAACAAGTAAGCGTTTTCACACACTCCTCCAATAAAATTTGCGTGCTCGTCGGGTCGGTGTTCGTATTTTCACTTTTTTTTATGAAAAGCGAGAAATTTTGTGTTAGAATTTTATGTAAGAGTTTCGCAAGTTCAAAAATAGAGCAGTGCGGTTTTTGGAATAAAATCTCACTGTGTAAGTAATTGTAAAATCAGAGTGCAGCGGCAGCAATAGCAGCGGCGAAGGCTGCAGCAAATTCTTCTTCGGGCGGAGTTTCCGTAGTTGGGTTTGAAGAATCTTTCGCATTAGAATCAGGAAAGAAATGGAATGAAAGAAGTCCGACACCAACGAATCGTGTATCATCTCCGATTTCACGTTCACCAAGACCCCCAACTCCTCCTGAAGATATCCCATCGATTTTCTTAGAAGGTCCTATGCCAGCGTCAGCAAATCAATTGCGTGTCTCCGATCCTCAAATAGAAATAGAAGGAGAAGAAGGGGATTATGATGACGATGATTACGACAGCGTTTCTGCTCCCGTAATTCTTTCGGGGAAAGTTACACTGTCAGTTATTTCCGGAGCGGCTGAAGATATTACAGAAGCGCCGTCTGTATCAATGGACGATCATGCTAAAGCCGATCGCGATCCAAAGGATGGCATTAAAAAGGCTGCTGTATGTGAATATTAATTTAATAGAAGTGTGCCCGTTTTGAAAATGAAGTCATGACGCTACTACTTTAATAATTCCTTAACATAACAATAATTAACGCTGGAACACTTGTCTGTGTCTTTTAATATACGTCGTCCTTACTAATTGTACCCGAATAATTAACCTCGAATTATTTGTTTAATCATGTCGGTGAAAGCAGGTAAAAGTAAAGTTGGATCGATAATAATTCTGTTTTGTTTTCAATTTTTAAAGGCATCTAGTAAACAAGGTGGTGCTTCAAAGAATGTTCAAAAATCTAGTAAAGCGTCTAGTCCTGATATGGATGAATATGAAGTCATAGCAAAAGGTGAGACTACACTTATATGTACTACTTTAAATATAAAGAAGTTTTTATTATGTATTTAAAGCTTTATTTAGGATTTTAAAGCTTACAAACCAATCGTGTACAAATTCTTTAGCTATTAGTAATTTAAATCGACATTTTGATTTCATATGTTTTAACATTGATTGATGAAAAGACATTTCTGCTTGTTCAGTTTTCTTATAGGGTGAAAAATACCTTTCACCAATAGAGACTTTCTCCTTTTACATATTTTTATCCTTTTTGCAATTTTATGTTTATTAGGAGGTTTCATTGATCCGGATAGAGATGACGAAGCTGACCTGACCTATTATTCGACTGGTAGGCTTTTCCCTTTCAAAAAGCATTCTATAGCCACGGAATGCTTTCAGTAGTTTCAAAGTAGTTTTTCCTACCACACTACTATAGAAAAGTAAAATTAGAAAAACTTACAGTGTAGTCAATAATAATAGCAAATTCAATTAGAAAATTGTAGTAACCGACATATATAATTTTATTCGTAGCTCATTTTGTACTTGTACTTAATTCAGCTTCAGTCTCTAAACAAATTAACTTCGTTTAGTTCTTAAATGTTATTACAGTCTATAGTAATTTTATGTAAAACAAATGCCTGATTAACCGATAATAATATATTGGTGTAATTTTCACAGTGTCTAATCCAATAATCGGGATAAAATACTATAACCATAACTCTATGAATGCTGCAGTGTGTAACACCTATGCGAAAGTTCCAATTAATACATAGGACTTTCACTTGCTCTAAAAATCAATTTTTGAGGACGACAAAATAATTTTTCAATCAAAACTAATTTTAATGTCGTATTTTGCAATCTCTACTCTATAAACCCTTCAGGATATCACAAGAATTGGCGGAGGTTGATTATTGGCACTTTTGGAAAATAACGATTTGCAATGCATTTATGCTTGCTCAGTTTTCTCATAGGGTGAAGATTAACTTTCACCAAGCTTAGACGTTTTTCCTTTTACATATTTTTTGCAATGTTTAGTAGGAGGTTTCTTTATCTCTAGCGATTACTCTAGCGAAAATATGCAAAAAATTGTCGCATTTAAGAATCGAAAGCAAAAAGGTTTGAAGATCAACCTTCACCGATTCTTTTGAAATTTTCAGGGTTTGTAGTATAAAGATCGTTGAAAACGATAATGACTTTTACTTAAAAAATTATTCTGCCTGCCTAAGAAATTCTGTTTTGGAGCAAGTGAAAGTCCCATGTGTTACATTGCCGATATTGTGTTACTGAATGTGGGTCGAACACACTGTAAATAGGACGAGTATTAAAAGGTTCTTTGTGTGAGAGAATTGCGGAGTTGTATGTGTTGACGTTGCACTCGTCTTGGAAGAAATTAAGTGCATCAAATGATTATGATGTGACTGCAATTTATTTCAGCAACTGATGCAGAGGCAGATCTGGGCGGAGAGGGTACAGCTGCCGACATTTCCCAAATGGAGAGCGAAGATGGAAAACAAGATGACATTCTAGATGATGACGAAGAAGAGGAGGAGGAAGAAGAGGAAGAAGATGAAGAATAAGGTCACACTAATTGAGCAAGTGCCAAAATAACTTCCAAAAATGAGAACGTACCTCTCTTCTCTACTATCTATATTATATTATCTACGATTCTACGATGATACCATATTATGCTAATAATATACTTACTATATACTACTATAAATGTGTACTGTTGTTAATACGAAGTGAATGAAAGTGATGACTTAAAGCTAAAATGACGATACCCTACTACTGCAGATGAAAATATACATATTGTAATAAATACTTGGACAAATTGACTTGATAGAGCAATGAAACATGCAATGTGTCGTATACTGTACTTAAGTACTCCAGAACTTGATGATAAAAAATATTGTTAGTGAAAATGACAAAAACGAAATTGGAAACCTAAGAAAAAAATCCAGCACTTCGAAAACTACTTTGAAATAAGCACATTATTGTACTTACATTATAAAAACTTCTATTACAAAATTAATCTTAAGAAAATACTAAATACAAAAGAAATGCACCATGAATCAAAAATTGATTTACACTTTTAGAAAAACTGTAAAATGAATAAGAATTGCACTGACACTTAATAAACTAAATAATGTTATTGTATGTAATATTAACGAAGTAAGATAAGTAGTAGATTTATACTACTGTAGAAAAGTTAGCCATCACAACTCAAGAAATTATAGATGGATGCTTTCCAATATTACTATTATAGTAGAAACGAACTTCCGGTGTATTTTCAATTTCAATGTTTGGAGATTGCAAAAAAAGAATTTCTTTTCTGAAAAGATTGCTTCAATATTAATTTACTTCAAAGAGAAGAAAATTTTGTGTGTGCAATAATAAATATTATTGACTTGTTGAAGGGACGAAAGAAAAATACATAGAAGTTACTTTACTTATTGTTAGAAAAGAAGTTTTCGAATCTCATCATTTGTTCTGTACCTATAGTACACGATATAAAATATACAACAATTGCAATGTAAATGATTAAAGTGAATCATTCACAAAGAGAGTGTATACTGTATTGTATTATATAAATAAATTGTACATAACATTTAAAATCAAGTTGGAAAGGTTGTTCATAAAATATTTTCCTGTGTCATCACACAGACATGAAAATCTTAATTTCAAAATCTTTTGGGTTTATTTCGCTTTTATTTATTTCTCGACCATTTTTGAATAAGCAATCAAAATGATATCCACATTCATTTTTCAATGCAGTGTACTTTTACTATTTATGTAGTTAATTCGCAAGGAGTACATATACATACTGAAAGGAACATGAAACTGAACTTCTCTACTTTTACTCTCACGGTATATACATGATTTTCTAGTAGCAGTCTGTTTCTCTGTTCATTTCAATTATATTTCACACAATACAAACAATTTCTCCTAGAACTTTCATTATTAAACCTATACACAGTTTTTTATATCCGTCATTCATAATCATAATTACTTTAAGTTACAATAATTTTATTTCCTGACTGTAGTAATTTGCTAAAACAATTCACAACTACAACACATAACCACAAAGGATTTTTACCAACCATTTTACATGAGCACTCTTCAGAAGCTGCCATGGAACAGCAACAAGAGCACTTTTAACCACAATTGCTCTCACAGGTAATTAATTAAGTAAAGCAACTTATTACCAGTAACTGTGTGTGTGTGTTAGTGTGAAATAATAATTAATACAGTAGTAGTAAGCATAATATCGTAATTAATTGTCCAATTAAATCAATTTAGAAATTATTACACTAAGCAAACCCCTCCTAAAATAAATACACACATTAACATTGTTAAGAGTAATGCATGGCACTTAATAGAGTAAGTCGTTACATTACATGTCTTGTGTGCTAAACAAAAACAACAATTTTATTCTTTTACTTTCTTTATAATTTTTTATATGATTAAAAATGCATTCACTTCCAGTACTCAGTTCAATCAATAAAATGTGTGAATCAAGTCATTCAGTCATTCTTTAGAATTATTACACACGTTGATGATAAAAGAATGAACGTTCCTAGTACTACTTAGTGTTGCAAATAAATATGAGGCAGTATAGGAGTTGTTGTTGTTTAAATTATAGTTTTTAAGTATTATTTGTTTTGGTTTAATATTCCTGTAATGTATTGTAATATTAAAAAGCACTGCAGCCAAATGCATTTGTCAATGTACTTTCTTCCTATAATAAATACAACTTTTACACGTAAGGGTTTTAAACAGTATAATATTGTTACAAATTACAAACGAGTAAAGCTTACGTTAATCTTCTAGAGTACCTGACCTCTCTACATTGCTTGGTAGTTTATAATATAACGAGCAAAATTAATAATGATACAGCAACAGCATGAAAGGGATACCATATTATTAAAATTTTCGTATACACACAACACAGAACAATTGCAAAAGGGGTAAATAATGCAAATAGCAAATAAATGCATAACAGTACACTTCAGACAAAATACTCAACTACCGTACTACTACAGAGCAAATTTTCAGATTTACTATTACTTTCGTCTTGTATAAGATGTAAAGCATTAAAAAGTACAAAATCTATGAAAACATTGGTCTCATGGTGTGTGTGGGTTACTAATTTGACCCAGGTAATGTCACAATATTCAATATGGCTTGCCAATTCAATTCAAACAGTACATTAATAATAAAATCGAGACGATCAAAGTAACAGTTTGTGTTAACGAGTTTTTTATAGGATGTTTTACAATATTATTATTAAGTCCTTCGAGCACACGTATATAGTAACAACATGCTGTGTAATGTAATAGTAATACACACATTTAATTATGAACTTAGTGATGACAAGAGAGATCTACTGTTTCCTATATTATTATATATAACGTACAATATTTTATAATAAGGTCGGATAAAAAGACCAAAAAGTTACTCAGGACGAATGTGACTTGTTGCGACTACATACATCCTTCACTTAGGTACAACAATGAATTAATTAATAATACACTAAAATTCACTCACTTCACTCCACTGTGTGTAATATAATAATCGCAGAGTTGATGATGATCGTGCACTGTACAACACAATACGTGCTACTTTTTTTAAACTACTTTGTCGTATTATTTGTATATTTAATTTATTTTCCGAATCCAGTCAATAAGTTTCCGCACAGCAGAATACTACTAGTACCAGTCAATTACACTGGAGACAATTTACAAAAACAGCAAGGAGCTAGAAATGAAAATGTGAAGGGCAGCAATAATTCACGATAAAGGTAAAACTTGTTGACAGATTCAATAACTGCGAAATAACTGCGATTTACTGCCATTGCATTAAATTAGGTTGCGGGGAAGATAATCTTCTACTAAAAATCCACTGTCAGACTGAAAAATTGGTAGGTAAAACATTTTATTCTATTTACGACGAGCGCTGCACAATTTAATTTAGTTGGAAACTAGTTCTGGTTGTACACTACTATTATAGTTGATGTTTGGGAAATTTGAAGGCGCTGTTATGAAAATGTTGAAAATTTTACAATGAACTATTTTATGGATTAAATTATTCATATTGTCGTATGAACGTCATCGTTCCTCGACTATAAATGTATCCTGAGCACTGAACACCTCTTTCATCATTGTAGCCTCAGGCATAGTTGTCAACTGCAAACAAAAACGAGGATGTGTAAACAATACGTTTAATTCACTTTTGTACTCCAACTCTGTAGCAAGTAATATTTCACTTACGTCACGTTTAGGATAAGATGTTAAAACTCTAAATTGATCCTTTGAGTATCCCTCCGCAAAAAGAAAATTAAAGAGAATTTTAATCGGACAAGTGTGAATGAACTTTCTAGACAGCGTTTTTCCGCCTGGTAAACGACACTTCAAAGAGCAAACTGGATCTTGACAATCACTTCCAGGTTCTGGAGGTAATAAACTAGCTGCTATCGCTCGCTCCTCCTAAAAAGATACAATTCGTTTAGAATTAATTCGCGTTTTTATTAATTTCCTTTCTGGCTGTCAAGAAACTTCCTTCATTCAATTCAAAAACACAAGAATGTTATGTAAATAGAGTTTTAGAAGTTCTTACTTCTATACGACGAATTTCATTCAGACGTTCTTGTTCTTCGTTTATCTTTTGCTGCTCCAAAGCTCTTTTGGCTTCATCTTTTGCTCGATCTGCATTAAGAGATAATTCATACGCTTCATCTTGTTCTCGTTTAACACGTTCTCTTGCCTCTCTTTCCTCTTCTTCTCTTACATCTGTCTTTTGTTGAGTTTGGAATAATTCCACTTCGGTCATAAGACTACTAATCAGTTCATCAACAGTTCCAGTGCCTACAATAAAATAAAATTACCATTTCCTAACTATGAACACTGCATTAAAAAACATTCTCAGATATTGATATTACTACGTTTCGAAGAACTCACCACTTATGGCCGGTCTAACTTCCGTTGCAGAACGAACTCGAGACACTATTATTATCACAGGATAACTTTCACGATCTAGACTACGAATAATTGCGACACCGGGAGGGCCAAAGTTCCTATTCACAGCGGCCAGCAACCTGTCAACAGAAATAGTCAGCTTAGTTTGCATACAAACGCGAAAAGCCCAAAAAGACAGGGATTGTTGTAAACTTCCACTTACAATTGACGATTAGATTCATTAGTGACGTCCCATCCCCACACAACGAAGTTGTTGGTCATGTAAGACACCACAGATTCGTTGCACAATATATGTTGACAAAAAACATTGGACATTACTGAAGCGTCGTGATGAAGATATATAGCTAATAATTTTCTCTGTAAAAAACAACATATATATTTAATATTTGCTTGTGCTCGAAAATCGATCGATAGCCTTTGCTAGAATTATTTATGCTGACACAAGTTATAACTCACATTTTTTGCAGGTCTATGGCAAGCTTCTCTCACAGCATCTTCAAGAGTACCATGAAAAAACATTGGATGACAAGACCCATATCGGATAGCAAAATTATCAGCGAACTCTATAGTCCCCGATGCTTCGTCTGACGCATTATCTGAAACTGTGAAAAAAATTATAAAAAATCTTTAAAAAATAGTGTTGTTTATGAAATCAATGTAACACACGACATACTAAGGAACTTCTGTTGTATTCTATGGTTCTCTTCTGGGACGAAATAATCTTCTTCTAATGGATACGACTCAGTTAAATCTTCAACGTCCGACGATGTTTCCGACCCATCAGTCAGTTCCGTAAGCTAAAATATTGATTATTCTTAGTGAGTACACATCAGCAAACCTCAAGAATTAATTTAAGTCTAATTGAAGAATACAAGATCTGTAACAGTATAAATAAATTATTTTTAACTCATAACTCACCCTTTTATTCATGTCAACAGAAGAACTCTGAACTGACAATTGTTTCATAAGTGTAAAGATATGAGTTGGCTTTTCTAATCCGCAAGCACTTAATTTCTATCGGACACATAAAATCAATATAGTTCACCCACGTAAAATGCAATAATCAATACATAACAAATTATTTGCATTTCAAAGAGAAACATTTTACCATTTCATCGATACAACCTTCTGGCCAACCTGTCCAAATCTGGAGTCGGACTGGAATGTCGCTAACACTGAAGAGTTGCTGCTTTACTTCTCCAATTGTTTGCGAGGCAGGAAAACCGATATTATGTACTGTTTCATTGTGCCCGTCATTAATTTGTAATTGAAATTTTTCTTCCTCTTCCAATTTACTGTTAATTACAAAAATTGTTAATTAACCCTATCAAGTAAAGCCATTGTAGCAATAATTGTTGATGTGAAAACTCACATATCTTTAGAAGCCACGAAGTCTGAAAATGGAGATTCTACTGTGAGTGTTACTTTGGTTGGTAGACTTAATACTCCGAATCTAGTCGAATCAGAAGGAACTTCTCCCTTTGGCCAGCCAGATATCATTTGTTGACAAGGAGGAATCTCGAACCTGTAAAGTGGAAAAAGTTGTTAGTCATTCCAGCACTTATGATATCAGATAATATGCTTATGCTTTTTTGTAGTACTTACTGGGCTTGTATAAGAGTCTTCAACGTTTCGATTGTTTCACACTCAGCCAGTGAGATTTCAAACTGATCTAACCCATGACGAATGCAGAATAAAATGTCGCGATTGGAACTAATAACAGTTCCAGAATTTTTTGAAGAACTAGGTCCCGATGTCAAAAAATCGGAGCTGAGAGTATATTTAGAGTTCCGCGCAGCTGTAGCTTTGTTTGCTTCTGTTTTTGACAGTTTGTCCGTCGTAATATTATGAAGGGCTGCTGATGGTAAGTGATCCATACTTTGAGGACCGATGAATCCAGCAGAAGATGGATGAGTGGATGGTCCAACAGTAGGAAGAGTAGGAACGACAAATATATCATCATCGTCCATTCGACTGACATCTGACTCAGATGGATCCTATAAAATGAATGAATGAGCACATTAAATTATTGGCCAAGGATGCTTATAAAGGTGTTCAAACAATTTTTGTATTACTTGATCCATTCCAAAGTAACTACCGCGAGTACTTCTGTAACTTGACGTTGAATTTCTTTCAGAAGGTAAAGTCTGTGAATCTGAGGGAAGCACTCTGTTTATTGCTCTCTAAAAATGAAAAACCCGTTATTTTAGTAAAATTGGTATAAAATTTTGACCTATTAATGAACTTAATGAATAAACAAGTTAATGATTTAAGTAGTCTAACATGTATCTAACCGTAAACTTACCAAAAGATCCCATTCGCAGTGTTGTAAATGTACAATAGACTCTTCAATATCATGGATTCCAGTACAAGCCTAAAATAAAATAAGGAAATAATTAAATTGTAGAACAAAAATTGTTTAACTGCACAAAATGCCAAATTGTTCGTTTAAGGGAGTTGGCATGAGAATTATTACTACTACCGAGAGATATTTACAAGAACTGACGTTACCTAAATTCACTTGAATTAACTCGCACTTCGAGTCTCGAAGTATCGTTTGCAATATACTGCACAAAGCACTATTAATTTTTATTTTTATTAATACCTACATTCTAAAAGTGACGATGATTTCAAATAAATGAAATTCTTTCTCTCCAGTCTGATTTATGTTATTAATTTTAATATACAAACTCTGTCTGTCATTTAACTAATTTTATCTAATGTACCGTATACCTTTTGATATGTTATTGAAGGTTGTTCTTCAATAACAGAATATACTACTCTAACCAATTTATTCTTTGAATTGTAATTTTGTGCAGTTTTTGACAAATGCAGTTTAATTTCTAATTGATGAATTAATTAACTTTGGAATGAGTCATGCATGAACCTTCCAACTATAACCTCACTGAATGACTTGCACTTACTTCTACATATGACTGCATCACTGCATCAATAATTAGTGTGTATGTTGCACTAAACGGAATGAAATATCAAGGTTCATCCACCAAGATCAATACTCTGATATTACTGATATCCACTTTTTCAATTGAATTGCATAACTATCAACATTAACATAATATTATGTTTTTTATTTTTAATCTAATAAATTACACTAAAATAGTAGAAATACCTGAAAATCCGCTAATATTGCTTCTCTATTGCCTTCTGACATACTTGTAGCAATTCTACTTATTGCCAGAAACTGAAGACAGTTTTTCAGTACTTCCGTCCACTGCAACTGCGGACTGCTCGCAGGGTTTCCTCAGACACGCTCAAAAGGTTAAACGGTCACCTGTTCCAGTAATTATTACGATGTTTCTCAGCTGTTTGATTGGATGAATTCGCCCTCTAAACCAAACAAAGACCACAACGATTACATTACAATTAATTAAAAACAGCTGATATTTACATCTCTTTAGCAATAATTGGCCAAAAAAGATAATAATAATGACCCTTGGTCATTTTTACTCTATTCCAATCCAATTCTGTTAACGAATGACAATGAGCAATTAAAAACAACAATAATAAGAACAATGGTTGCAAAATTTTTAAAGGAACTAAAGAACAACGCAAAAGATGAATGAAACTCAGGAGACCACCTCCATTAACTACGATAAAAGTTAAATCTTACAATGGATTGCAAAATCTTGAAAGACTTTATTGTGTTTCCCGACGTCAGACGTCTCG
>JABASD010003476.1:0-19905 GCA_019776165.1 Pogonognathellus flavescens
CGGATTTTCAATCCGACTTTCCAGTCCAGAGAAATCACCGATTAGCTCATAAAAGTGCGACTGTCGCTAACCGGCCCTTAAGGATTAGGTAAGCATAATAAGTGGACTCACAAATGCTACAATAGATTTCGTTTAAACGTACTAAAGTAGTGAATTACAGTAATTTACTAATTTTAGTCACTGAAGTAGATATTTGAATGTTATTACCAGGTTTGGGGGCAAAAGAATATGTGTAACAGAAGCTAGGGTTATCGTTAGCACAGCCAGGATATCGATGTTTATACCAAACACCTCCAAGATCTTCATTTTTTTCGAATATTGTAAATTTTTCCAGTTTCATTAACCTTTTCAATTGAATTCCAGCACATATACCTCCCACTCTGCAATTATAACATAGGTATATTTAACCAAATATTAAAATAGTTAAGTGCATTGGTTTGTTAATACATTTATTAAATTTAAAATTAGGTCGACATAAAATCAAGATTTTTTTTACCCAGCTCCGATAATGCCAACTTTCGGCCTTTTTCTTCTTTCATCTGCCATTATACTTAATTGTATCTGTATTTAAAATGTTATGCATGTGTTAATGGGCGATTGTTCCCGTGTGCACTCTCACTGGACTGTATGAAAAAGTCGTGAACAAGTGTTTGTGGTGAAGTGCAAGTCCGAAATCTAATGTAAAAATCTTATGTAAGACAGAATGTGTGAGAGCGAGTAAATAATAAATAGCTGGCTTCACGTGGAGATTTGTTGATACCTACTTTAAATTATATGTAATGTAGTTGGCTATTAATTCAATGCGACACGATAGGAATAGTAGAATGACAAAGTGATTGGGTGCAGTTGTGCATACATGGCAGGGGTAACCAAATGGAAGAAGGTGACCAAATGGTGTGAGTAACATGTATAATAAAAGACTAAGACTGCATGACGATGAGCTTCGTACAGGGAGAACTTCGTCATTCATGTAAAAAATAGGATCTGAATCGCTTAAGTTAAGTGTATGATAGGAGCGAGAGGTCTGTGCATATTGAATAGTGTGTTTCGGAGGTTTGTGGGCAAAAACAAAGGAATTTTGTTAGTTAGTTTAGTTGGCTAGTTTTTGGAGTATTTTTTGGTGGGTTACTCTGCTTAGTTTGAATATTTTTGAGGAATATTTGGGAAAAGGAAATATGTGGAGGAATACACTGCGTGTCTGCATATGAATAAATAAACATTTAGCTTGTTAACACATAAAATGGAAAAACACTATTTCGGCCCGGAGTATCTATAGTAAGCTGTAAAACAGAGTCGCGTTCATTGGTATGTCATATATAGCTTTGGGCTTATTCTTATACTGCTACTGGAGATTTACAGATTAGTAAGTAGATGTAAGATGTAATTCAGCTTATATTAATTAGCATATTATGATATACATAAATTTACACAAAAGAATTACTGCATACACGTAGGTGCTTAATGTTAACTACATAAAAACCACCTTGAATTGCACTTATCACACAATAAGCTTGTTTGAGAACCGAACATAGTTAGAAAATGAAACACAGTACCACATTCATTTTTGAATCATCTTTATTATCTGAATAGAATAGACGAACACATTCATGGGTTTCTTAACTACCTTAAGCCTTAAATTTTACCTAGTTAGGTAAAATTTAAACGTGGTTGAGGTTGAGACTTGAGATGCATGTAGCTGTATAGATTACGTGATGCGTACCTACACAAATAACTAGGATAACTACATAACACACATTAGCTCAACTCATTCTTGTTCATAATAGTTCGTAAGCTCGCTTCGTATGTAACTCGATTTCGATTTGCGTAGTTACGATTACTTGTTTGAAGTTAAAATACATGCCCCAGTCCAGTGTATGTTTACAAAGAGACAGTAAAGATTGTAATTGGTTTATTCAAAACAGTGCATAAATTGCACTACTCTTACTAAATATCATGCTCTAATAAGTGGCGGAAGCTACTTTATAGTAATGATTCGTCAAATAGTATTGTTATAATAGTTATAAATAACGAATTAACTTAATTGGTTCACACTTTGTCAAACAACAGTGAACAACTGTTAGGTAATCCGCTACTTTTTTACATACATTTTACTATGGTTTATTATTTACTTCTATCATTTACAAATGTTACAAGTGATAAGAAAATGCAAAGCGTCTACTGGATTTACAAGTGTATGCACTTTATATTTTATGTTATGACTTTCCCAGAAGGTCAAAATAAAAAATATTTTTCGAGGACATTGAAGCATTTGATATAAAATTGTCATAATACTGATATTATTCTACTCCCTTGCAATAAGATTTTGTCGCACACGTGTGTAAAACTTTTCCTGGTGAAAAACACGCAAACACTCAAATTTCCTTTCAGGACTATAATGTTATACTGAATATAGCTAAATTGAGCATACTATAGCGATGTAAGATAAACAAAATGAAGTGGCAAAACCTTTTTAGTAGGCATGTTTTTTCTGGACAAGATTACCTTGAAGAATGCTGTTTCTCACAAAAGTTTGGGACAAGAGATCCTGTGTTATCTTTCTCATTGGGATTAATTTTATGCTAAGTATACGAATTCTATCAACAAAGCTGTAATCTTTTATGTGTAAAATATGAATCGGAAATATTAATTACTTTATGTGTTTTAAGTTAAGTAGATGCATTTATCCAACCAAACAGGATAGCCCATTCATGCAGGGAATTTTATTATTTATAATCATTAATCATTTATTAAGTGTCTATCCCATTTTAATAATATTGAATACTGATATGCTAAATATAATGTTAGCATGTGAAACTGTGAATCTTTATATAAAGCATATTTTCAGGCTATAGAAATGCACAACCACTTGGACAAATCATTAATCTAAGTGGGAAAATAACAGTAACTCTCCTAGAAAATGTTAATTGATTAAATGACTAGATCGAACATTTATATACGTTTATTTTATTTATTCTAGCATAAATATCAGTAATATTATGAACATGACGGATTTTTTTAATTCTTAATACTTTTCAAAGCTTTTTTTTGGCTTTTTACTTGTAATTTTGCATAATATGTGGATAGAAAATCGTTTTAGTTAAAATATTTACTTGTAATAGCTACGTAAACTATGTATCAGGTATTACTCAATTACTCATCAATTTGTTTAAAGGAGCACCAAATTTTTATAGCATCCTGCAGTTCAGATTCATTTAACTTTGGAAAATATTTCTGCAACACAGGTAAAAGCTCTTTGTATGATGCGTATCTAAGCACCTGTCTAGTTTCCCTTCCGCCAATAACTGCAGTGGTTCCCCACACTAAGATAAATTCTTCTTCGCCAAAATGTCGAAACAGGAAAGCGTTTCTCAAAAATCCAGTCAATTTTGTGTTAGTGAAGATTTCAAACATAGGCAGAGTAAAAACGTCTAAAGTTTTTGGTTCCAATGTGAATGAGTACCGAATTTCTTCGGTTTTCCCTTCAGGCTGCAAATAAATTACAACATGAAATGTTTACATAAAAGGTAACTAATACCAGATGAGTAACGTTGTTAGTCACATTGCATAGCCAAACTAGCTCAGGAAATAAGTGAACGCTAAATATTAAGGTACGTACAAAATCTCCTTTGGTATAGCTTCCTTTCAATTGTATTCTCTGATAGATTCCTTCAGTAAAACGATATTCATACGGATACCCAGCAGCCATACCCTTGTAAGGCAATTGGTGTAATGGAATCGGTTCGTAGTTCGGATTTGCGACAGCAATATCAACCAAAAATAATTTATCTTTAGTCAGTCGAGCTATTGTGCAGACATGATTGTTTCGGATAGTAGATTGTCCTACATCGGCTGCAACAGTGAACACGTCAAATCCCAAATATTCCAAAACAAGTCGACAAAAATAATTTAACTGTATACAAACTCCTCCTTTGCCATTGGATCCTGTCTCAATTATATCCTCCAGGGTCGGTGCTCTCCTGACATCAGTGGGCGTTGCTGTCATCGTCACATTCTTAAAAAACGTTCATAATATACATCGATGTATTCCATTATACGAAATTCTCATTAGCTTTTGACAACACTTAATTTTTACATTTTATAATTTGGGGTTATATGAAAAACTATTTCCATCACAATTTATTTTGTACAGGTGGTACGGTGGTAGAATGACTTACATCAGTTATATTACCTATAATATGCAGTATATATATATTATAGTGTCCATTCTTGAATAACTAGTTGATAACGATGAGATTTTAATATTTTTCTAAAAATACTTACTTGAAAATATACTGTAAATACATGAGCTTTAACGATTTTCTTGAGGAGCTCCAATTTTCTGTCATAGGAGGTAGATTCCGTCACAATTTCCCAATTTTCTATACAAAGAATATTTGACAAAAAATTTTCAATTTGTTCGGAGGATGCCATTTCACATACGTAAAGTTGCGTTGTTTAGTTAGCCCAACTGTTGTAATAATGCAGTGAAAAACTACACTTTTCTGTAAAGGAAAGAAGATACTACTTGTACAGAATCAATAACTGTGATATGATTAGACTAATGAATTAACTAATCAAACATATGACTACTGTTATTTTTAAATGTTTGTGTACTGTGATGCCTTGCCGCAAAGATAGATATGATGCTGCAGATTGGTATGTTATAGTACACTTGGATGTGATATTGATATACTCATTACTCCATCAACTCGTTCCATTGTCATCATTTTCATATAATTTAACGTATACTGGTTAGTTCACTGTTACAGACACAGCTACAACCTACAGACATCGTGACATGCATCAGAAGAGATACTAGAAAAAACGTGATTACTCATACGTACATTACATAACATACCCAAACTCAAAACTAAACTTTATATAATACCGATACCATGAACCATGTAATAAGTATATGCAACCACAATGACTTCAAAATCTATATAAGGAGTTTTAGTGACTACATTATATGAAATCAGCTACACGACCAAACATCCTTTCGTTAAACTGGCTAACACATTATAGAGATATAAATTTACATACATTGTAATGCATACATATATACAATACATCTATACGCAGTATATACACTATTAATTATTTTCCAAGAACAGCAGTCATTGTAACATGAAGTTTTACTATGTTAAAAGTACCAGTACATATAGCCTATAGCTATACTTATTGCAAAAGCTGTTTTATATTAAAAAGCAAAATTATGTACAGATATGCAAAATATGCATATTCTCATACAAGGTATTTAATATACAATGAGAGATGTAAAATTGTTAGAGACTTAAATTATTTGATTGAATAATTTTATTTACTGAAATTCAAAGTGATCAAAGTTAATTTTTCTGGTTTTGTTCCAAAATTTAATGCAAGACGAGGGCCAAATTGCTGTGATGAATCCCTTTGAGTTTTCATACCATGATCCGCATCTTTGAGAACCCCAAATTGTACGTTCCAAGTTTTTATCTATATATTTCATAAATTCATCTTGAGCTGTAGATTTCGCTTCTACATATTTCGCTTTCCTCGCAATAGTTTCAGCAATTAATCTGATGGTCAGGTCAACTTGACACTCTATCATGAACACAAGAGAATTGTGGCCTGGAGACTATTAAAACAAAAATCCGAGTTTAAAATTATGGCTTATGAATGACATTCACAGATTATGCAGTTCAGAAAATGCAGTTACTGTATTTGGTCCAAAGATCATAAAATGATTTGGTGCGTTATAGAATACAGTCCCACAATACGTTTTAGGTCTTTCATTTTTCCACAATTCGTAAAAATTCTCCCCACTTTTTCCATATATTTCCATTGGAGAGAAATAGTCTTGAACTTTAAATCCAGTGGCTAGAATAAGAATCTGTAGACGAAGAAATATACTGACTGATTAATGAGTACAGAGATGCATAATTATATATACATACAGATGTAAATGTGACACAAGTTTTCAAAGTATCATTAATGAAATTGTTCCTTACGTCAATTTGCGTTTCATGGCCGTCTTCAGTGACAATTTTGTCTTCAGCAATTGTGGCAATATGACTGTCATGAAGCTTAACATGTGGAAGCGAAAAAGTTTTATAGTAATCGTCTGATAGTGAAACTCTTTTACATCCAAATGAATTAGTAGGCTTATGTTTCTTTGATTGTTCAGTATCATTTCCATGAAATTGGTCCTCAAAGTATTTAGTAGCTGTTTTTACAACTACATAGTGAAATCAACAGAATCAATTGTATATTATTACTAACTGAAATGCATTATATCAATAATATATTATGGTATTCTCAAAATTAAAAGCATAAACAATGATAAAATTCCTTCTTACCTTTTCTATGCAAGAAGGAATTCTCATAAAATTCATACAGGTGAATTTCGTTAAGAAGAAAAAGCAAACATCTGTATAACCACATTACTAAAGGAATGTATACAAAAATAAATTGTATAATCTTTCCAAATTGATGTTGCTTCTTTGGTAATATCCATGGAGTGGTTCTTTGGTACACGTGTAATTCTTTTACGCTTTCAGCAATGCTGGGAATTATTTGTACCGCACTTGCTCCACTTCCAATTACGGCCACTGTTTTACTCCCATCAATGACAATGGAATGATCCCATTTCGCAGAGTGAAACATTGGATTCTTAAAGAGTCGGAATTCTTGTGGGATATTAGGCTGCCGCAATATCCCTGGGCAGTTAATTCTTTCATGAAAAAAATAAAATAATATCGTAGTAGGTTCAGTTAGAAATGTGTCAATAATGAGTTTATAAGTAACTAATGCTAACTTTGCTAACTAATGTATTTCACAATAAGTTTATGGATTAAAAAATTTAATTTTACACGAAATGGAAATATGATTCTTGTTCATATGATTTTTCACAGTCAAGTTCGCTAGACTTCAGAAACTTTATTTGCCATTTTTTGAGGTCGTGGTGCCAAATAAGAGCTTTGATTGTTGTATTAAATTCAATGTGGTCATATAAACTATTTTTTCTTGCTAAATTTCGTAAATAGTCTAATATTTCTTGTTGTGTAGCGTATTTGCATTCCCAATCTAAAATGAAATTGTAAAATTATAATTAATCATACAACCTTATGCACAAATTATACCTTCATGAAATATCAAAAAATGAGTACACGGATTTGGTTCGAAAGAAAAGCTGTAAAGGTGGCTTTCAACATCACATGAACATCCTGGAAAAGTGTTAACCAGCCATGTTCCGCCAATATCACAATTACTCTCAAAGACTGTGAACTGCACATGACGTAATTGCCTTTTTACTTGAATTGCGGCACAGATACCAGAAATACTGTGAACAAATAGGAAATAATAAATAAATACAGACTGTGTCTTAAATAATTATTTCGAATATTTTATAAGTAGATAGTTTATTTCTAGGGATAGCCTGTGAAAAACTTTTTATTTCATTAAAAAAATACCGTATTACCCTGCTCCTATTATGCAAATTCTAAAATCAGCTTCAGTGGACACCATATTTTATTATCGTTTGCAGTTTGCAGTATCACGAAGAATAATTTTGCATAGTCTTTTCCTAGCTAAGTCTATTTGTATATCTAATTAACCTTAAATGTTTCCAAAACCGTTAATTTGAAATCATTATCTCACAGTCAATTGACACAACTAAGGGTGTTATATGTAAATTATGAGCATTCCAAGTAATAGTATGTGCTTCCATTCGTGTACGTATTATAATAATATGCTTAGTCTCATTCTACGTAGTTCCGCGTTATAAAATTGTAATCAAAGTTTCGGTGAATGACTTTGCTTTCTTGGAATATGAAACCTAATCCATATAACCCATAAAACATTATATAGGGTTCATTAATGTTTCTTTAAACTGTACTAAACACATTATGCATACTGTATTGCCTGCCTATGATTTCAATTAACATTTAATGGGACGAAATTCATAAGCCCCAATATTATGACAGTATAATTTTTGTAATTGACGAATTGAATTCTTTAAATGAAGATTTTATTTACCTTGTAATTTAACGATGATATTATATTGTAACTTCCATTATACAACCGTTTGAAGTACTCATTCACTATAAAATCATGGAATAGCAAGAGGGTTAATTTAATGCATATAAAATGCAATTGCATTTTTGCAGTATTAAGCATGTACATGCAGTATTAAACCCCCTTCCCTTCCTATTCCAAGTTTTCCTAAATGTGGTAAGTAAAAATATTATTACCATGTACTTGGTAATGCAAATAACAATAATTAAAAGCTAGATGTTGAGATTGACAGAATTGAGACTCAAACGCAAATAAATGCGTCTTATACTACATACTGCCTTAACTTTAGGATTTATTTATGTTTATATCAGTATATTTTTATTTGCTACATGTTGAAAGGAGTTCTGTTTTGCAACACACATTTCATTATATGTATATGTATGTAAGAATGGTAAGAGTAAGAATCAATAAATCCTGTCATTGTCCTTTGTGTCTCATTCTCATTGCTAGAGTTGCGGACTATTATGCGGATTTGCGGATCTATTTGCAGAAGATTGCATTGCAGACAGGAACAGAGACTGAATCTGCGGCAGGAAACAGACAGAATTTGCGAGTGTGTAGTTTTGTAAATAGTTTATTTGCACACAATCTCAACTGCCCTGCCCCAGCTTTATCTAACCGCTCGTTTTTCCAAGTTTTCATATTTTTGTATACCGAATAAAAAGACAAATACCAATATCAATACTAAATTGCGTTTGTCATAATATATATCCGGTTTCTTTGGTGGATTAGTAAGCTAACTTTAAGAATCATTAATAAATTTTGATATGCACTATAAATTAGTAATTGTAAGTAATTATAGTAATTAATATGTTAAGACTAGGCGTAACAATTTTATTGTGCTTCTTGGGGTAATTGACATTTTCAGAATACATCTGTAATACCTTAGAGTTAGAGTATCTACTATAACGATTATAACAGGTAGATTGGTTTTTAGAGTAGAGAAAAAAGAGTGAATAGAATCTCAATGGAAATACTGCTGTGTATACTGCGTAGACTGCGTATGTGTCAAATGCGTCTCTAATAGAGTCAAAGGAATTTTGGTTTGCTGTGTGGGGCAAAAAGGTAACTTGTCTCACGACACGCAACAGAATACAAACCAAGATAGAATGCGAAAATGCAAAAATTAGGGAGTTGTATTTTACTTTAGTCCGAGTGTGAGTGTGGCAGTGGCTAGTTCTGATTGCTGAATGGATTGATTGACAAAAATGGAAAACTCAGACTTAAATTCGAAATATCAAAAATTGGCCACAGAATATGCAAAGGTATTTTTTGTATATATATTTCAAAAAATAACAATATTTTATCACTAATTTGTTACATGTATAAAACATTTTATTTCGGTTGTCCCCTGTCAGTCAGTCGATCGACCATGAACATCTTTAGCATTAGTATTTACCACTTACTAATTATATTATATTTTGTATGCATAAATAAATGCCATAAATCGCATATACATGTTAAAAATCTTTTTAATTCTCCAGTTAAGGGCCCAAGTAAATGTATTGAAGAAAGCCGTTTTGGATGAGCAAGCTAAAAATGCGGAATTGAAGGTACAAATCCAATTTTATTTGTCAATGTCAGTGTCCATCAGGTTACTTAATAAATAAACGAGATTAAAATGAGTGTTCATGTTTTAACAACATACAGGTTTGTAATATATATGCTATAAGTACAATCTAATATGCTATACAAGATATACGGAATTAATACATAACTGAATGCAAGTATATAGACTTTGTTTGTACTAACACATCACGTAAATATGCTATCAATGCTATGCTTATTAAAACTATTCTCTTTTTTCCTTTGTAGGATGACTTACAAAGCAAAGAACAGACAATCAGAAAAAATGAACAAGAAATGGACAGTTTAAGTTTTAGAAACACACAACTCGAGAAAAGGGTTGGGTTCCTACAAGAAGAATTGTCCATGGCTAATGTAAATTGAAATTAATATTAACCATTCAATTAGAAATGTTTGGAAACTCGACGATTATGAGATATTGACTATGTTCTCATTTGTATTTATATATTAGAGTAAAGGAAAGAAGAAAACGCAACAAGATGTTACAGTTCAGGGGCAGGGTCAATTTGATCTCGAGTTGCTAGCTAAAATTGATGAAAATATACAACTTTACAAGAAGGTATGCTGTTGGTGCATGAGAATTAAACCAAATTGACAATCAATTTATCCTTTTACAAAAGTTTTAATTATGCGTTTCATTCGTTCTTTAGATAGCAGAAATGGAGGACGGCCATAGAAGTGATATTGAACGTCTTAATGATCAATTGCAGTCAAGATCCCCATCGGAAGAGCTGATTGTAATTATTGTTTCATTCATTGTCTTATTATGCCTCGTCCTTCAGCGAATTTGGGTCTTTTCTTAGATGTGTCTGTATTAACAGGAAAAGCAATCAGGTCTAGAAACCGAATTAAGAACACTAAAGTTTACGTTACAAAATGCCTTGGATGAAATAGAAGCTTACAGAGACCAGGTAGTCCAGCTTCAAGAAAAAATCCGTTCAAGTCCAGTCGTCCAAAGGGAACAAGAAAATGTCAATATGCCTGATATAGTTAGCAAACTTACTACAGCTGAACAAATGAAAGAACATTGGATGTTGGAATATCAACTTTTGAAAATGAAATATTCTAAAATATTCATGGTAAGGTAATATTGTAACCAGTGTTTACATTTGGTTCACATTATAAAAATTATCATGGAAATCATGATTACAGTTTTAAAATGATAAAAGCTAACTAATAGTCTTATCGTTACAGAAATGGGAGGAAGCCAAAAGCATATTAAAGCAACTAGGAAAAGAAGATTTAATGAGTGGTGAGATAACTCCGTCTTCAGAAACTGTCCAGTCTTTTACTTCAATGGTACGTATTGATTTGATAATGTTGATGTATTTAAATGGAATGCTTTATTGTGAACCTTGTGATTCACAGAAATAACTTTAAAATAACTTTCATAAATAAAATATTACAGGTAGGCAAAATAGAGATTATATCGGATGACCCCCAAGCGTGGGGTAGGAGCTATGAGAAAGAAGTCAAAGAATATCTTAATGGTAGAGTTAATGAACTAATTGCCTTGCTGCAGCTCAGTGACAGTAAAGCCGTAACATTCTATAAAGAAGTGAGTTTGTACTTTCATAATTTAATCTCAATACAGGGTTATATGTATAAATCATTTAAATATATTACTTATTTTGCAATTTTAGATAAAAAACCTGGAAGCTCACTTAAAAATTTCTCTGGAAAGGCAAGCTGATAAAACTACTGACTTGAAAACACTGGAACAAAAGCTACAAGAAGTAAATGAAGAACTAAATTTAACAAAAGGGACCTACGAGTCTCAGT
Organism: Pogonognathellus flavescens; assembly: GCA_019776165.1. NCBI lineage: Eukaryota > Metazoa > Arthropoda > Collembola > Entomobryomorpha > Tomoceridae > Pogonognathellus > Pogonognathellus flavescens. The sequence continues at coordinate 11,425 of JABASD010003476.1, forward strand.
TAAGCACAATGACAGAACACTTGGCTAATATGAATGAGAAGTTAACGCTACAAAAGGATACTATTGATGAGCTAAATTATCAATTAGCAAAGGTACGAAAGTAAAAATTATATTTGTAATGTTTTGGGGCTCAAGGATTTTGTTGATGTTTGCAGGGTGGAAAGAAAAGGTGAATAAGTTTGAAAGATTGTTTTATTATTAAATTATTAAATGTTGAATATTTATTAACGTTATCAAAAAATGTGCGCGAACAACAACAAAAATATTTGTATTTCATTATTCAAATTAAATGTCCTACATTCGTAATCAATAGAAATCAAAATGTGACTTTCTAATTTTTCTTGTTCGCTTCCAAAATGCTATGGAACTTAAAGGCCAAACATTTACCACTTGATCATTAATTACATCACGACATTTTTCACTACCCCATGTTGTCAGCTTCATATTTTTTTGTAATTTAGCAAAATAATGTTCTTCTGCAGCCGGCTTGACATTTACAACTTTGAGTTTTCTTCGAATCAGTTCCGAAATTAGTTTGACTGTGAATTGAACTTGACATTCAATCATAAATAGTATACTGTTACTTCCTGGTGACTGTATTAAAAATGATTCCAAAATATTAGCCAACAATATCATAATCTTAATATGACTAATAAAGTGCAAAGTAAATCTTATTTTAGTACCGAATTGGGACCCTGTATAATAAATAGGTTAGGCATACTGTTGCAAATGACACCCATGTACAGTTTGGGACCTTCCGTTTTCCAAGTGTTGAGAATGTTCTCCCCTTTTCTACCGATTATTTCCATTGGGCCAAAATAATCCTGAGTACGAAATCCAGTTGCCAAAATTAATATCTGTAAAAGTAGACGAGAGTAAATTAATTTGCTCTTCATTCCTTTATCAATCATATTTAAATTACAATTAAGCTATTAATGGTTTTTTGTTAAAATTGGTTTAAGTATTTTAAAAGAAATATTTACATCTATTTTTCTTTGCTCTCCATTTTCATTAAATATTGTATCTTTTGTGACTTGCGTAATTGGACTTGTGTGCACATGGACTTGTGGCAAGGTCAGTGCATCGAAATAATCATGAGAAAGGACAATTTGGTTGCAACCGAACGGATATTTCGGAATTAAATCCTCTACAAGTCTTTGTTTCTTAGCGAGTAGCCTCTTCATACGGCGTATCAAAACTATTGGAGCTAAAAATACATATCAAATTAATATGGCTCATAAAATAATTGAGAAAAATATTAAATTGCAAGCAAGCTTTGTAAACTGAATATCAGTATATTTTACAGCGTTCTTGTAATCTAGAAAAATATCACTTACCTATTGTATTTAGTAAGGAATTTTTTCGTAAAGCGGAAACGTGAATTTCATAGAACAAAAATATGAGCCATCTGAACATCCATAAGATGAATGGAAAATGAGCAAATATCCATTTGGTACGGTCTGAAAAGGAAAATTGAGTGCATGGAGCTACCCAAGCGGCTTTTCTTTGGTACACATGTAATGTTTTAACCTTTCCAGCTATTGCTGGGATTATCTGAGCTGCACTTGCTCCAGTCCCCACAACGGCAACAGTTTTACTTTCATCAAATTGAATTGTAGGATTCCAGTCTCCAGAATGAGCCATGAGACCTTTGAAAGCTAGAAATTCTATTGGAATATTTGGAACACGGAAGCGTCCAGAAGCGTTAATTCTGTAATGTAAAGTAATTTATATTAGTAGGTTCATTAAGAACAGGAACTAAATGTGAGCAACAGCATTACGGGTTGTGCATTTTAAATTGCTGTACTGACACAATATCAAAAGTTAACTCTCTTTGAAACTTTTCAAATCTGTTGTTTGTATTTTCCACAATGACTACTCTCCACTTTCGAAGTTCTTCGTCCCAAGTCAGACATTTTACTTCAGTATTTAATTGAATATGAGAATATAAATTGTATTTCTCAGCTACTTTCTTCTGGTACGCCCAAATCTCTTCCTGAGGAGGATAATTTGATGTCCAATCTATGTATAATTCATACGGAAATACCAACCGTATCAAACTATTAAAATGTGATGGGTAAAATAATTATTCCTTATACAGATATGAAGTAGTTAGATTAGATTCATTGACATTTTTTTATGAAACCTGTTCAGGTTGTCTTACAAGGGTTCAACTCGAATGAAAAGCTATACAGGTGACTTTGTACATTGGAAGCGCAACCTGGATAAGAATTCGCCAGCCAAACTCCTCCAATGTCATATCGACTTTCGAAAACTGTAAAAGTAGTTAACTTCAATTTTCGTTTCAATTGTATAGCTGCGCAAAGTCCTGAAAATCTGAATTCACGATACACGTTAATTTCACTATGTTCTTTTCCCATATAATTTTATGCACGATATATACAAACAGTTAGCTTGTTAGATGAGACAGCAGTAAATTTCTACAATTCTTACCCAGCTCCGATAATACATATTTTTGGACTGTTTTGACTTGGCGTATTCGTTTTCGTAGTTTTCGTAGTCACCATGTCTTTGCAAATTCAACTTGTTAGGATGCAGATCCGAGGTTGATCAACAAGTAACACTAAATATATTTGCAATTCGCAAAACTTTTAGCACTGTAGAATCACTTTTGTAAACTCTACTGAACCATATAGGTATACATAAAGTACTAATCTAAGATACTTAATATTTTAGAAACGTGTCAAAATCTTTTACCTGTGAACTTTATTTTACAGCAAACAGGTGTGTTGTAAATTGTAATTTGTGCCTGTAAGAGAGTAGAAAAGTCAAAGCTTCAAGAAGTTGTGCATATGTACAATATGATGATAGTAAACTTGCAATGCATTAAAAGTAGCACCATAAAATATTGTATGTAATTAAGTACAGCTGTTGTGTAGCACGTAGCAGCGAAGATTGTACAGTTTGCATACAGATAAAAAGGTGAAGGTTATTTAGGTTAGTTCTTAATGCACATCGAACGTTCATACTGCATACCTTTATTAGTGTTGTGGTGGCTCACAAAGTTTCTTTGCCTGTTGTAGGTACTTTTAACCATACTTACTGACATTGAGATAAGAAACGAGTTATTTCTTGCAATACATACAGACCACACTTAGGCAGGGTTACATGTTATAGCTAAAGTTCATTTAGTCCGTATAAGTCCATGTACATGTTCATGTATATACCGTATTCCATACATACAGCAGAAAATCACTTTTGAGAAAACCATTACTTGAGTGAGAATTAGATTAGTATTTGTGTATGTGTGCTTTATGTATAAGCAAACTCGACACTCACAAATGTCAATCAATTGTGCATTACGTTTTCAATTTATGATCAACTGTTGGAAGGATGTAGTCCGATATTGAAATAATTGTATGTAGTTATTAGAATCATTTAAACAAAATTTCAGACTAAATTTTTTAAACAAATTGCAATCAATGAACAAATTTATATTTGGTGTACCAAATCTTGTCTCGTATTTTGAGTCCTTGCCACTTTTGCAATTTTGCATGGTGTCTTTTGTTTGCATTGGTATTGTCAAAACATAAAAGAAATTATATATGGGAATATTTTTCCTAATGTTGGCGTTTCTTTTTTAATCAGTCTACGCATTGTATTGATTTGCATGTAAACACGAAATAATGAGACGATATTGCACATCATGAGCTGTTGTTACATACCCAATTACCAAAGCATAGTGCAGCTGAATAATTTAATCGAATATCAACAAAGAGACATAACCTTGTTGCCTAACTATAATGTAATTTCCCCGAAGTCGTAAAAATAATATACAAAGGTTTTTTATGATATTTCTTAACTGTCTGTAGGAACAATATATTAGATAAAGGTGTAACAATGATTAATTTTTTATTAAAATGGGCGAGAATTAACACAAATGTTGTTAAGTGTACTTTATAGGCATCATTATTAGACAGAAAATTGAATTTTCCTCGAAAGCTATATTTGGCTTGATTGCTACTGGTATTAGTACAAAATTGCTGTGTATCCGCTCTTAGTTGTTTAATTAAAACTAGAGCAATTAGGTTAAGGAATTAAACTCGTGTGAACTTTTCCCTCAACCTCAGTTAATTTACATGTCTAGCTAAAGTTATTTACACATTAAACACACCATTGTATATACATGCACCATATTTATAGCCCATGAAAGGTTCTCTATTGTTTACTGGGTGTTTAAAAATGCGTGTTTCACTGTCCACTTTTTCATTTGTACATAAAGGGCTTAAAAATTCTATTAGTTTTTATATAAATATGAAATAACATTTAAGGTTTGTATTTTAAAGATATTGAAAATTAAACTTAGAAAAATCCACTGATTTTGTTTTCATCCAATATGAGATGCAAGTTTCAGGCCATAAAGCAGTGACTTCCCCTCGTGTATCGGTATACCATGAGCCACAGTCGACAGTTCCCCAAACAGTTTCTGAAAGACGAGTTTTCACTTTCTTCATGTGTTCTTCTTCAGCAGTTTGCTTAACGGTGAAAACTCGTGCATTTCGACGCATCATTTCTCGTAGTACATCAACTGCAAACTTCACTTGACATTCCATTTGAAAGATGACTGAGTTATGACCCAGATTCTGGAACAGGTTATTTGGATTACCTTTTTTATCTTTCCTTTTTTATGAATCCTGATTACAGTTATTAACAAATTAGAGGTAATGATGACAAATGAAAACTTACAGTATGAGGGCCTAGAAGTGTAAATAAGTTTGGAATATTACTACTAACTATTCCAAAATACCCTTCTGGTCCGTTCTTTCTCCAACCAGCTAAAATATCGTCTCCGTTTTTCCCCCGAATGTCCAACGGAGCAAAATAATCATTAAAACGATAGCCAGTTGCAAGAATTAGAACCTTAAAAATAATACCTAATGTTAATAAATCCATGCATTAGCAGTAATAATATTATACTTGCAATTGTAAATCGGAGATGCTTACATCTATCTCTTGTGTACTTCCATCTTTAGTCTGTAAAGAATACGGATTCACTTGCTGAATATGACTCGTATGAATCTTTACATGAGGAAGTGACATTACAGAATAGAAAACATCTGTCATAATAATCCTTTTGCAACCAAATTCATAATTTGGAGTAAGATCTTCAGACAATTTTTGATTATTCCGTAACATAAACCTTCGATACAAATTGGCGTATTGTGTACCTACACACAAAATAAATGAAAGAAAATTATTTCAAATTTATGTTTGAATTCACAACTGTTACTGAAATGATGTGAAGCATTAACTCAGTCATTGGCATTTTCAAAACGGAATTATATTTGATTGAAAGTAACCTACCAATTTTGTGGCAAAACGAATTCACGTCAGGAAGACCCAGCATGCGGCATTCACATGACAAGAAAATTAAGCATCTATACAGCCACATCAGGAACGGTATATAAGCGAATAAAGTTTTGATGAACTGTGGAAACCGAAATTGCAATCTTGGATATATCCATGATGGTTGCCTCTGATAGACATGAAGTTCACGTACTTTCTCAGCTATTGCTGGAATTATCTGTATAGCACTGGCTCCACTACCTATTACAGCCACTGTCTTGTTTTCCAAGTTAATTGTTGAATCCCATTGTGCTGAATGAATCAATGGACCTTTGAAGGTAAGAAATTCTTTTGGAATATTGGGAACTCGGAGAACGCCAGTGCCATTAAATCTTCAAGACAAAACAAAAACTTTCAAAATGTGACATCAAACTTTATATCGAGCTTCCTTCGTATTTTAATGCGATTATAATTATTATTATTACATTATGTCGAACAATCTTTGTTGATCTGGATTTTGATACATATTCGAATCATTTCCAATATATGTAAAGGTTACTCTCCATTTCTTCACTTGTTCATCCCAAACAGCAAGTTTGACTTCTGTGTTAAATTGTATGTGAGAATATAAATCGTATTTTCTAGCCAAACTTATTTGATACTGCCATATTTCCGATTGAGACGAATAATTCTTTGACCAATCTGAAATACACATTTCAGTAGCAGATTACAATTTGTTTGTAATGATATCACAAATTAATTTACTAATGTGTTTCGCTGATATAAAGGAAATTAAACTTGACAAGAAGCATGAGTATAAAAAATACTTGGGTTCGGGTCAAAGGAAAAACTGTAAAGGTGACTTTCGACATCACAGGCACATCCTGGATAAGTGTTTGTATTCCATGTACCACCAACATCACGGTTACGATCAAAAACAGTAAAAGATTGAATGCCAAGCTTTTCTTTTATTTGAATTGCTGAACACATTCCTGAAAACCTATCATGTAGAAGTAGAACAAAAAACAAGATCGTAAAATGCTGCACGTTTAATCAGTAAGAAAATCTGCTGAGATTTGCAATGCATTTCAAAGTTAAATAAATAATTAGAGCATAATATATTCATACAATAACGACCATATTGTACTATAGCAATTATTCATACCCAGCTCCGATAATGCAAACATCAGGAGTGTTTGCATTAAATAGGTCCGTATCAATTCTTGTTTGCGATAATTTATCCATGATGATGTACCAATTACAGTTTTGTACAAAGAGAAACAACGTTAACACCACAACGCAACAAATATACCTACAAGACGATGCGTGATAAAACACTTAACTATTAACCTTAACCACTACCTATATTACATTATATGTAACTGATAAACCTAAACCTAAGCTATGAGTTGTTGTTGCTGCTAAAGCGACGTTGAAAGTGAAGCAGACAAAGACGTGTCATTTCTATATATGCAGTGATAGCAATCGGCAACATTACACCCTTGGCTTTGCAGAAGAAAAGTTTATTACAGTAAATTATTTAAACAGTTTCACCTTATTTACATCCTTGTCTCACTCTGTTGTAGGTAGAATCATGCTTTGAATACCCTTTAACTAGATATGTCAATACAAACGTTATTTTCCGCTGTAATACAATAGAGCGGATTATATTAGTCAAATAATAAACATGGGTGGGAGGAAATGCAATTCAGGTTTACAATGTAATCACAAATCCCTTACAGCGTTTATCTGAGCAATAACTACCTTCTAAGAGAAATATAATAACTTTATTAGCAGAAAATGTTTTACAAGTGAAGGTGTGCACATTTTGAAGATACCAAATTATGTTTGTGTCATCATAAATGGAAATACGTGATATGCATAATACTTACTATATAGCAAGTTGAAGTATATTTATATTATGGTACAGCATATACATTTTATCTTGTCTAATTGTTGTGGTAGAAAATGAAATTTTGTCACTTTGGTTAATAACAACAGCTTGCTACTTCAAAAGCGTCTAGTTCAATACAAGGTCGCACAAGGCACAAGTCTTGGGAACTAATCCCAAAATATCTTAATATGTACTATAATCATTTTTGTGTTATTGTATTGCTGCAGAGACGAAATTTTCACGTACGTGTAGACAATGTATTTATGTGGTGCATAATTTCATACGTTAATAAAGCCTGCTTCCTGTCACCGGATATTGCATTGTTAGCTATTGTATGATTACATTTAATGGTAAACTACATGTTGACTACACAGTGCGAGTGGTGTGCGTTGTAGTTATAAATGCCATTAAACTTGGCTCTGCACTGTATTATTTCATGCAACTCTGCGTGTGTCAAGTGTATTGTCAAGTAAATTATAGTGTCTAACAACGATAAGCTCTGTTATCATTTAAATTCTACATGCAATTTTGCTACCTAGTAAGTTGCTAGTATAATTCTAATATTTATCTGGGCATTTCAAGATTCTTTTGTTAGTAAATCTGCTGTTGGCTGAGCTGAAAATAGACATAAAACAATAAGTGTGTCACTTACATTTTCCATTATTTCTTTATACTCTTCTTTGTCATTTTTCCTATTTAACGCTGGTTATTATACTAACAAACAATAAGTACATGTACATCCGACTCGTGTGATAGTTTTGTATAGGTTTGTAACAATGTATTATAAAAAGATGGCTATCTAGCACTTGTATACAAGTTGTGCACATATTAATAGATGCTTGAATTAGCTTGATTGTTTAAAAAAGGTATTGAGTTCCTAGACATTTAATTGAAGGTATAACATTTACATTTTAAGGAACATACTACAAATAATTCCTGCAATCCAAGATTAAATCTTTCATGGTTCGAAATATTTTTCAATTTACAACTTGCTTCCCCTCCAAAATTCTGGAAATTTATAACTTCCCAATGTGCATATAAATTGATTACAAGAGATGTTTAGGAAAAGTATCAGTAAAATTTTAGATTAATCATGACATGATATGATGAGTGTATATTATGTACGTATAGATTCAACGAGTTTGAGCCCCCTAGATTCTTGAAAATGGATTTATTCTACAATTTTCCTCCCAAAACTCTCGGGCCATCCCCAATTCGTGAATCCTAAGGGCCCGTCCACAAAGGACGTCCGCAAATTTTGGCCAATTTTAGACCCCCCC
>JABASD010003477.1:0-19904 GCA_019776165.1 Pogonognathellus flavescens
CCCTGTCTGGCACCAAGGATGCATATTGAGTTTTCGTATACTCCAATGCGTCCTCTATATATGTGAAACACCACCTTTTACAACAATCTTTTTTGGAGGTAGGTAAGGCCCCCTTAAGTATGTAGTATGTAGATTGATTACACAACTCTTGTGAACTCTTCTTATGCCCCTACATAAATGCACTTCACGTTGTATTCTGTCCTATCATCCACACTTCAGTCACTTCACATTCCTACATGAAGAAGAATTTATTTACCGACTCAAACAGAGTTTGTTTTGTTTTGAGACAGTCGAATTTTAAACAAACTATGATCAATATTGTAATGAAACTTAAAATATATTATAATATATGTGATTGTTATTATATATATATAATGTATGAACACTGAGAATTGTAATTAGCTTAAACGTGTTGACATACTGCTAGTAGCACCAACAAGCCAAAACTTGCATAAAAGGGCACTTGTATGTATGAATGTGTGAAATGAATGAACTGTGCATACAATACATAGGACTTCATGAGAGCACATAAACAATAATATTAATGGAAGTGTTTATGAGGAAAGTTTTACAGCAAACTATATTATACCTATATAGCAGTCAAGGCTACATGCAGCAGTGTAATGCAAAATATCACACACCCAGGCTTATTGAGCTTTTTGCAGATATTTTATCTAAATCTTAATGACATCACATACGCAAACATTCAGTCATTCCGAATAAAAATATGCAAATATTAAGATGAATTTCATTACTTTATATTTTAGCCATGTTACGGGTTATTATAAATTATAAGTAAAGCGGAAGTTATGGTTTGTTAACGAATTCATATTAAATTGACTAATTGACTTCATCTGTCCAATATATATTTATTTCTTCTGATTTCGGTTATTGTTACATTGGCTTGCATTTATTTATGACATAGGTAACATACCAGTTCCAGATCAGAGACATTGAAAAAATCGTTCACTCTGCTCTGGACGGATAGAATTTAATATTATAAAAATACTGTGTATTCAACACCACTTATGTAAGTAAACATTTAAAGGTGAGAAAACAGCTTCGATGATTATTGATTGAATATCAAAAATATGTGTACATACATAGCACTCATTACAAATTTACAACCACAATCCTTTAGTGTAAGATTGCGCAAATTTAGCACGACAAACTCAAACGTTCACGTTAATTACAATTAATAAAATACATCTGCTATGTAGACTATGTTCTACAACATTTGAGCCCGATAAATAGCGAGTAATAAGGCGTGACATATTCAACCTTTTTAATACCATTAATTTAGAAATACTTGAATTTAAATCACAAAATTAATACAATTTAAGAATGAAACAATGAAAATGAAGCTTCACGTTAAATAGAAATGGCCATTGCAGTAGAAATGTAAAAACGGATTCATTACATACGAAGAATATTTTTGTGGTCTTGAAATTGATTAAGAGAATCCAAGTTTTTCCACCACAGTGGAAGATGACTTTCTAAAATCAATTTAAACCAAGGGGTTAACAGATCGTTATCTTTGGTAAACTTGAAGACATTATTTAAAGACACATAGCGAACATCTTCAATTTCATTGGGATTGGGATCAATTTCTACATCTTTTTGGAGGAACAGAATGTAGTCGATTTCATGTTCTCCCCAAATTGAATCCGATAACGCTTTATACTGAATTCTGGTCAAATACTGGAAATCATCCAAATTAATACTTTGTGAGGGGATTCCCAGTTCAATTTCTAATCTTCTCCTGGCTGCAGCTTTCACTCCCAGAGCTTCATTTTCCACTAACTCGCTCGAAATATTTAAAGGATGGCTACAACAAGTGTTGGTCCACATCAAAGGGAAAGTTATTTTGGATTTTGAGCGTTGCTGCAGCAGAAGTTCCCCTTTAGAAAGAAAACATGGAACCAAAATATTAAGAATTAGCTTTCTCTTTTACAAATCAGAAAAAATATATAGTATACGAATACTAGTTAATGTATTAAGACTATTTTCTATTTGTTGCATTAGATAAAACTGTTTGTATGAAATAGCACACCTGTACTGTTGAAAAGAAAGACGCTGAAAGCCCTGTGAAGTAAAATATTTCCATTCCGAACCAAATGACAATTTCGTTTAGTGTCATGACCAACAACTCTGTCATTTTCGTCAAGTAAAATACATTCTTCCTCCAATGATTGTCTTTGGACGGGATCTAATGATTCTTCCACTTCCTTCATTGCAGCCATTGAAAACTTTTTCACCGAAATCGGAGCTGCTGTTGACAGATCGAATAGACCAGACCGTGTACAATAAGCGTGTTTTGGAACAATATTTCCAGTCGTATTTATTACAGTTGGAACAATTTTTGCACTGACAGAATTCAGTTTATGTGCAGCTATAAAATGTTTTAGAAGATTCGCACGGCAAAAAATGCTTTTACTTCCTTGCACCACAACCATTTTAAACCAAAGTTTTCTGATGATTCTAAATAAAAATATGCATATGTATTACTCAGAATGTTAAAGTACCTAAATTTACTGATCTAAAATCAAACTTTTAATCTGTTTGAACAGAAATATTTTTGTCTTTGTAATAATGAAATGAAATTAATCAGTCAAAGTCAAAAGCCCTATAGAAAGTACTGCTTTCTTTATTATGTAGGTACCTTTCCTACCTACTTATATCTACGCACAAACAACCTAAATATAACTACTTGAATTTACAAAAGTTATAATTTAGAAGACAATTCACCATCTTCTTTACCGCAATCTTCTCCCATATGAATGTAGGTTCAGGTGGTCTCAAAAATTGCTGATGAATGTTGTAAACTCATACAGTCATACATATACAGAGATGCAGACAGTTTACATAGATAGCCTGCCTTCTGCATGCTGTACTGTTATTCTGTTAAACTTTAGTGGCCTATATATACGAACAATATCCACATGCCACATGCACATGCTATCTTATGATATGTATACCTACAAAACACATACAAAAATAAAATTAGACACTGACACTGCACTACTGTTATGTGTAAAGTGTTGTATGCAATAATATGCGGGCAGCTATAGATATTACTGTAAAGAGACGATAGTTTTAATGGATATGAATTCTCATGCATAATTGTATTATCAACTTATATTTACATAACTTTATAATCCTTAAATTCCACAAGTTCCTCCACAAGACAAAACTATTATGGTTACTTACCGTTACAATTACACTCGTTATTTCTAAGACTAAATGAAGTTATTTTATTTTTTAACTAAAACTTTTGATAATTTGTACTGACCTGTGTTCATCTATGAGAGCTTTTTACTCAAGTTCAGTTAAGAGTATAGTAATATAGGGTAGTATTGATTCTATCTAGACTCGAATATTGCTCCTTCTTGTGAATGGAATGGATCAATATTTAATCGCATCATTTACCTTAACGAATACAATTTTCAGAGTTCTTAAATACATAAATAATAAATAAATCTTGCTTTTATATAACTTTATTATTAAATGTGTACTGTATACCTACTTATTGTTAGCGTATACTTTGATCTGAAAGTTTTCGAATAATTCGAAAGAAGAGATAAAATTTCTTACCGAATATATTCAATTGGGGACCTCAAATGACTTGTTCTAGTTTCGAAAGAATAATAAGAATGGTATAATAAAGTATTCCGATTTGCTGGTTTTCTCAGGAATTCAAGAAGGTAGTTTAGAAATTTATTGAGTTGTCTTTTCCTCATGTAAGACCACTGTATTGCGTAATTTAGCCATGTTGACTACTCTTTCTTACAATATGCTGGAAAATGTAGAGGAAATTTAATGGTAATGATCGAAATGTGAGAACTTTCCATCCTATCATGTAGTTCTGGTTCTACCCAATAAATAAAGCATGAGGTCATTTAAATAATAGTGAATCGCTAAACTTTTAAGTGCTATTATTAAAATAAATTGAACTCATGACAAACCGAGGTCGAGTACAACAATACAACAACTCATACTGCTTCTTCGTAGTAAGCAAATCTTTTACGATCGTGATCGTAGAATAGATATCCGACATACTGCTATTTCGTCATCTAGCTTACAAGCCTATATAGATTCCCATTCATATAATAATACATCTATCGTTTCTAAAGGTAATTATGTGATCTGTCTTACAATCTTTCCATTATGTATATTTTTATTCTTATGCTACAATACAAAATTGCTATACATGAATGATCTGTGAAGGGTTTGGGGAAAATATTTTGTTAGAAGTACAATACACGTTCAGTTTTTAGAACTTCTTTATTGCTTGCACATATATATTATATATTGTTATATAATCATTCTCTAACAACTACCGTGTCAAAAGTTGAATGGGCTGCATTCACTTTGCATAAAAATCATAAGTTATGAAATCTACAATTGTCATATCGTAAACCGAAGTTACATGAGCAACAATAATTGTGTGATTGAAGGAAATGGAAGAAAGCAATTACAACACTCACAAGGAAAATACATACATACGAACGACTATGCACTTACGTTACTTCGTTAATTTATTTCTATTTGCTTGTGATCAAAATTATTATGCTACAATAGCATGTATGTTAAATGAGTGATTTTGGCTGTGAATTTATCATTAAACTGATACCAACAACATACCACATTTATATATAGCACTTTGGTACACTACATCTTCGGACTATATGCCGTATTAGGGCCAAGGGCATTTGGACCTAGGAGCATTTGGCGTTGCTGCATTTTCGTCATTTCTTCCATTTGATGACGTTCTGACTCAAACAGAGCTGGAGCGAAGAGGATAGTAGCCGTAGAAAAGAATATCCATGTGCAAGTACGTGACAACCCATAAAGCTCTACAAATGAAAACAAGTAGTACCATTAATTAAATTAAATTAGGTAATTTCTCTCAGTTGCTTCTCTAATACCAAACCACCGTTGGGCTTACCATGGTACAAAATATTATACCTAATCTTTAGCTCTCGTTTAATTGAAAGTTTAATGTGCCCAATTTTTAAATGTAGTAGTAAGAGAGGTATAAACAAAATAGTATTAATTATTTTACACTTTTTATATCGTATCTTGTCTGATGGTAATAACATGACAAAATTATATATACTCAATCGTCAATCCTGAATATCTTTAAATGCTGGAATTCAACACACAAAACTATGAACGATTTTTTCTGTAAAGCTGTACTGCCAAGCTGATATAAACTACTATTTTGTGTTTACAAATTGAAAAAGATTATTAATTCATTCATTCTTGGTAATTAATAAATATATATATTAGGTATATAAACTCATACCTAATAGTTCTTGTTAGGTAGCAAATAGAATAGAATACAAAGTATATTATATATTACATTATAATACTTTATACTGTTAGGACTTATTATGATCTTTCGTATATGTAAACCGAAGCAAGCTCTTCTTGTTTATGTTTAACGTGTGTATTAGTAATAAATGATTAAATTGACTAAAAAATAACTTTAATTTGTGTTAATAAATAATGGATCTTACTTGAAACGGATCTAATACCGAAATCGACAGTTTTTCCAACCCCATCACGAACACACTGAGGAAACATCTCTGACAAACCCATAAGTCTTTCTAAAGAAGTCTCATCAGCATCCTGAAACAGAATTGAATAGCATATTTGTTAGCAACAATGTATTTTTACTTGTACATGTAGCTGTACAATATTGTACAGGTGTCAATAATCTCCCTCTATTTCTATGCCTGACAGTGGTTTTATATTAAAATAAAATAATTAGCTACATTAAATTATAAAATAAATAGTATTTACGATGAAAGATAATTTTGAGGGTATGATGATTGATTGATATAGTGCATTAAAGTTTAAAATGTTAAAATACCAATAAAATGAAACTAACTTCACTAACTCGGCACAGACCTAGTGCTGTTTACTTTGCGTGCGTAGTGTAAACAAACACAACACATGTTCGGTTGCAAATGTGCTTGCATACCTGTTTACTGTGGTCAGTTTAGTTTCAATTTAAATATTATAAAAAAAATATTTTTTCAAATAAAATGTTAAAAAACAGTCATTGACAGTAGTGAGTTGAGTACTGTAAGTGTAGACGATCACTCTAGTGTGCCTTGAGTTGAGTGTGTATTCAATCTTTATTTTCCAGCAAACAGAACTCACTCTCTGCCAGAACTAGCATCATAGTCATAGTGCTTTACATCGTTTAATAGAGCTTGATTTTGAGTCTTGAAATTGTTGGCTTGTAACGAATGAAAAAATTGAACAATTATTGCAATTCGAAGACCGTGATCCGTGATATATACCATATAGAGAAATCAAGTGAAAGTGTACTCACGTCTTCGGGAAGAAAATCGGAATCAGGCTGTGCGGTAAGAGACATGATTAACAATTTTATTTATTTAATTGCTTCGATTGTAAGCTCCGATCTATGGCTTTTGAATTTTTCAGTCTCAGTAACTAACTTCAGGAGTGCTACGTCCAAGGCAATTCAATTCGAGAATAAACTATTTCCTGATTCTGTCGTCAAACATCAAACGCCTTCATGAAGTATCCTGCGTAAAAACAAAAAAGTGTAATTGTAAATGAAATATATTTATTGCCATCAATCAATTTTTATCAATCATGCAGCAACAAACTGTATACATACTGAAAGGAAATACATAACTATAATATATACATTCGTCAACTAAATTATAATCTTTTAAATAGGTATCTGAAATTTCTGAACTATTACCTAACACTAAACTGACTAAACTGACTAAACTGACTGACACTGAAAACTGAATGATGAATGAGCTGACTATGATGTATGAAATGACGAATGAATTAACAAACTATAAATTGATAAATTATTATTATTTTGTATGATGTATGACAAACATGAATACGAAAAATCTTGCAATCAGCAGACCTCGTTCCATTTTTATGAATATAAAATTTTTACCTTTTTGCAAACTACACTAAAATGCCCGACAATCCACCGCAAATCACATTCAGTTCAGGATGACATGATCAGTTAGTTATAATTTGAAGATACTGAAAGGGTGTATAAACTGAAACCGGTCAATACAAAATTGCCCAACATCAAAACACCCGCACACTCATTTTCGTGAAATCACGTGATCAGTTTTTAGCCGTCTGTTAAAGAGAGCATACATCGACCACATTACTTTTCATTACATTTAGTACATGAAGTCTACATTCACTCCATATATAAAATTATGAACTGTTACCTGGATTTGATAAGTTGGCGTTTTGGCGAGGCTTTTTCAAAGGCGGAACTTGGGCGCCAGTTAGGCCAATGAGAAATTCTCAAATAAAATTAATTGGAGAAATCGGTTCTCAGGCAAGGCGAATGTGGAAGATAAGATACATACGAAAATGCAGGAATAAGGCGCGGGGTTTGCCGTAAAAGCCCTAAACATGCATTGTTGGGATATATCCAGGATAAACGATGCCGCATATTCACGTAGTACACTTACATTGAGCTGGTCTGAAGCCTATTTGATATGTGAAAATGCAAACGCACACAAACAACTCCGTATGATTTTTTGGAGTCGCCGAGTCCGGGGACGTACCTTTGCATGTTATTTGAGTATCCCTACAATGTAATAGACACGAGATGTTTTATATAATGTTGGCTTGTGTGTATTGTATGTAATAGGTATTTACAACTAAAGATACCCACTTTCAGATATTTCACCATTTTCATCAGCACCTTTACAACACCCCGGTTGAAATTATCTGAAATTCGGTAAATTATTCTTTTAATTGAGGTTAGTATTTGAATACGAAAAAAATTCGGTGATGACGAAAGCCGAAGTCGGGAATCTTTTTGCAGTATGTAAGAATTTCGCGGGGGAGATGGCCACTTGGCCTGCCTTTGTGTGTCCTGGAACATACCGCCTTGTGTCATTCAAACATTCAAAATTTTAAATTTACCTTCCCTCTCATGCATTTTAGTCATTGTTTTATAAACATTATTTTATATCTTCATGTTTGTTTTCTTTCTCCTTTTGTAGTTTTTTAAGGATTTTTTGCAAAATTAGATTGTCGGTTTCGTTCCAAGCCAAAAATTGTGATAAAGACGAGTTCGTTAATGACTCGTTTGTGGTCAAAAAGTTTATTTTGGCAAATATTACATTTAACATACTTTCAACTACTACCTTTAGTAGTCTGGTAGTATTATGAATATAATATTTAGCGTTACAGTCGTTTATTTAGCATTCCTGAAAAATATAATGATGTACGTTAGTATATTTATATTATATTTAATTGTATATCACGTAGGAGCATAACTATTTTGATGATTTTTGTGCTAGGAATTCATTATATTTTTTATTTACAACACATTTACAGTTTCACCAATCTCGATTTTTTCTGTCAATGCCGTCAACCATTATAACATTCTAATTTTTATAAACCAATGTAATATTTTTTAAATGCTAATGTGTTTATTGTTTGTGTTGCAGAAGTTAACGTTCGGACTTTGGACAGTTGACAAAGGGTTGAAGCGCAAAGCAACATGAGTGACGAGAACGATGTGTCCGACCAGGTTGACCAAGATTTGACAGCTGGCTTTAAGGAAGAATTACTTCAACAATTTCCTGATGGTAGTACACTGGTCCTTACATCTGACTCTATGCAATTGCAATCCGACGATGTCGTGGACGACGAGATGGGGGACCCTGACGCCACACAACACTTTGTGGAAGAAATAATTGGTGATACAGTTGAAGACGATCCTGATGGAGATGACGTTGAAACGCAGCAAATTCATGTTGATGCCGATGGAAATCATCAATTAATTACTAGTTCCATGCACGATTTGATTACACTTCATGCTGTCGATTCTCAAGGAAATATAATAACAAGTGAAGGGGGTGGAGAAGAAGAGGTCTTGGGTGATCATGTAAGCAAAATGAATATATTTTATATAGTAGTTGTGTTAAAATATGTGTTAAATCGATTGTAACACTTTAGTTTTCATTTTTTGTACACAGGTCGGTCTTCAAATGGATCAGGTTACAATGGAGTCTATGATGGATTCTGACAACATCGTGGAAGAAGTAATCACAAGTGAACAGCAAGAGGATGACAGTTTTTTAAGTGGAGACGCCATGGGAGGGTCAGTTGATATGCAACACCAATTCCTAAATGTCCAGGAAGCTATTTTTAACCCAAACACTGGAACATTGCAACCGATTAACCAAAGTACCAATACCGCAACTGCAACTACCACTACAAAGACAGCTAAAAAAACAAAACAGACACAACAGGTAATTTTAATTGAGCATTTCCTTTAATTTGATGTTTAGTTCTAAAATTTCTTACTTAATAATAATGAAACCTGAATTTTGTAGACGGTGACGAAGTATATCATAGCTCAACAACCTGGTTCAGAAATGGGAGGTCAAACTCAACAAATTATTTTGGATGCGAATTCCTTACAAACTCTAATGCAAGGAGGTGGAAATATATCGTTTGGAGGATCTGGAAAGGTAAGGCAAACTCTTGTTAGTGGATCGAAATACTTCTAAAACTCTCCCTATTCACTCTGCTTGACTTAATATCCGTCATTTAAAATTCTCAAACGCATTGTATAAACCTGACATTGTATAATTTAGAATTTGATATTGGCACCTACATCTCCTGTGAAAGGAAAAGGAGCAGTGAAGAGTCCAGCAAAAATTCTTCCAGCACCAGTTCCAATTGGTGATCAGCAGCAAGCTACGAGCACACAAAAATTCTTATTGAAGCAAGGAACTGTTTTAACTCCTATTACACCTATGAATCAGGTACAAATAATTTTTATATATATATTATAGTTAATTACCAATTTGACGGAAACGAAAAAGTAAACATCATTATGTTCATTAATATTGTTCATTTATAACAGGGAGGAGCGAGGTACATTCAGATGAATACTGGAACTCCTGGAAATCAGGTATTTTAAAATACTGTTTATTTCAGAATCAAATCACATTTAATAGTATTAAGGTTCCATTAAAACTTAACGATTTGGTATCGTTATTTTTATAGCAAATTCAATATCTCCGCGTGATTCCAAACAAGTCAAACACACAAACTAACAAAATCGCCATTGCTCCAGCTTTAAAGCCTAAACCGGTAGCTCCCAAACCAACACCGGGTCAACAAACAATTATTCTTCCTGCTGGAACGACTTCGGCTGATTTGGCCCAATTCCAGAATTCTCAAGGGCTTGGAAATTTTGTAGTTTTGCCCAATTACATGGTAATTAAAGTAATCAATAAATCCGCCACAAAAAAAATCGTTTATTTTTTACTTACAGTTTCGAAAATGTACTTACTGCAAAATAATTGTTTTTGAGTGGTCGAATAATACTTACCTATTTGGTTTTATTCCTTCTAGGTTAAAAGTGAACAAAACACCCCTGTTCCAATTAGACCAGCAGAAACTCAAATGCAAACTGTAACTCAGGGAGTAATGATGAGTAATGAGACGTCCAATATATTGAGCTCTATCGGTCAAAATATGCCTTCTGCACAAAATCAAGGCAGTTTTGAGTCCTTCAGATCACTTTTGGAACCAAACGGAATGAGGCCTAGAAAGCCATGTAACTGTACTAAATCAGCCTGTTTAAAGTTGTATTGTGACTGCTTTGCTAATGGTGAATTTTGCCATCTATGTAACTGCACCAACTGTTTTAACAATTTAAACCACGAGGAAGACAGACAAAAGGTAATTAAATCATCTTAATCTCATATTTTTTGCCATTTTGACAAAATTTTCTAATTGTCTCCTGAATAATTTGTTTACAGGCTATCAAATTAGTATTGGAACGAAATCCTGGAGCTTTTCGACCAAAAATCGGAAAGAGTTCTCAATCTGGAGAAGCACATGAACGTCGGCATAATAAAGGATGTAACTGTCGACGATCTGGATGTTTGAAAAATTACTGTGAATGCTACGAAGCCAAGATATTTTGCTCTGGGATTTGCAAGTGTACAGGTTGCAAGAATTGTATAGAAAACATACCATCCGGTTTGCCTAACGGTGTAGGAGTAGAACAACACTTCGCAGGAGCCGGAACTTCTCATAGACAAACTTTAAAAGATTTGGCAGAAGCTGCTGAAGTACGTGTTCAGCAGCAAAATCAAGTAAAAAATAAAATGCGTGCTCAGATGCAAGAAGTCTCACCACAAAATAATCTTGGAATCATGGTTCCTCCCCTTGTTTTCAAGTAATATATTGATCAAAATAAGTTAATTGAATTCGATGTAGTATATGTCATTCATTTCAAACAAAATTATTATTTTTGCAGGTATCCTCATGGATCAATATCTTACGAAGTGGTTACGTCCACGGTAGAGTTGTTATTAGCAAAGGCTGAAGTGGCTGAAAAGCAAAAGTTACCTGAAGGGGAAATTGAGCGACTTATTCTAGAGGAATTCGGCGATTGTTTATCTGCTGTGATGGATCTTGGTAGTACCGTAGAATAAGTACCTAGGTTTTATATTTTTTGATTTTAGCCTTTGATGACAAATACAGTCAAGAAGTAATAATAAATAATAGAAATTCATATACATGAAAATAATTTATCTATTATAACAGTGTGTTGTGCAAAAATTCGTAATACTCTTCTGATACTAGTAATAGCCGGATAGGTTTTAAATATTCTTGGTCAAAATCTCCTCTACCTCATGTAGTAATTCTTAAAATAATATTTGTTTAAAAACTTTGGGATAAAAGTAATTTATACCTTCTTGTTAAAGTTCGCATTAAACTTATCAAAATATAATATTTGAGAAATAATCTTCCAGTTTATTAACAAACGACTTAAATTCGTTTGTGTTAAGCAACAGTTGTACAAAATGAACTTCAAATTTCTCACCAGTCTAGTAACTCTGTAGTATGAATTACACTATATACTTGGCTAGAGGTAGATTTGTTCTGATAGTTACGGTGTTATTTGAATTGGATTGATCTTATGATAAAAGTATAAATCTTATTTCCTCAACATGTGCTCTTTAACGTAAGTTAGTGACACACGTGAACAGAGTTGATCTGTCCACGTTCGTGTTGCCTTAACATACTTTGGGGAATGACCCAGATAATTAGAAACCATATTATTAGGAATGGCTAATAATTATAATCCTAATTTCTAATTACCTTGAGTATGACAATACGATTTGTATGATTCGGTACAACAGTTCATTTCTATTCTATGAGTAATGAAATGACTGTAGCACTGTTCAAAAAATTGTCTTAAAATGAAATGTGTTGTAATTTTTATGTAAAGATGTTTGTAATAAATGTATGTGCCGTTTTTATCCTTATTATGGAAACTTTTGAAGCATGGTAGATCTAATCTGACAATTTTATCATTATCATAATAGTTTGTTTACTTCAATAAATCATGATAAACCATTGGATTAATAAAATAATCAAAATAAAAAATGATACCTAAAAATGACAACTTAAAATCATATACACATCGGGCATTTTGATCGACACTTCCAATTGTTCTAATACTAACCTAAATTAACTAGACCTATAAGGGTAACAAATGATAATCAATTAAAATCTATCTAATCTTGGTAAAAACTTATTAACATTTTCATATTTTGTTGCTTATTATTGGAACTTCTAATAATAAATATGCATGTGCATTACCCGTGAAAGGGGGACTAGGTTTTTGCGGCCGAGAACGCAAAGAAGCCATTTTTCCTGGCTTTTTGTGCCTTTGTGCCCAGATAACTGGTGCTCTGCCAACTGCTAACCCATTTCATTACCGAATCCGCGAATCCTGTGTACGCCCTTGAACACGAAATAAATTAAATTGTAGAACAATGCTGTTGGATGAGAATAATAATGAGAAATCAACACGGTGTGGTATGAGGTAAAGATTTGTGTCGTATGCTACATCTGGTGTTGCAGTAAGAGAGACTGTGCTGTTGAAACATTTTGCGAGCCATTTTTCGGTTGTGGAAACCGCACCACTCTTACAGTGTTTTCTTATCTGTAGCTGTCCATTCAAGAGCACATTTCCAGAAGAGTGCAGATTATTTCCATCTTTAAGTCCATAATTCAAAATGGTAAGCAATCAAAATATTTTTAATAATCAATTTTATTTAAGTTAAAGCTAAATTGTGTAAGTTAGCAAAAAATTTGAGACTTGACGAGTCACGACTTAAATTGTTACGATGTTATGGTCATATTTTACTATTGGTTTTGATACTGAACTGAATACTCTGGTACTCTGATGTCTGAGTACTGATAAATGATACTGATGCTGGTTAAGAAATATTTACCTATTAGTGGTAAATGGTATGAATTGTTAATATTGACACTAAAATATTATGGTGTAATATCAACTGTTGAGCGTAGGGTACATGTCACATGTGTAATTATGATCATTCTATAACGATACTTAAATTGAAATTTTTTAAAAATTACATATTAATTTAATAATTATTTTTTATTGATTATAGCCACGAGAAATCAAAGAAATTAAGGATTTCCTCCTGAAGGCAAGGAGAAAAGATGCAAAGAGCGTTAAAATAAAGAAAAACCCGGAGAACGTCAAGTTCAAAGTCCGATGCGCCAGATTTCTCTACACCTTGGTTATCACAGATAAAGAAAAAGCAGAGAAATTAAAGCAGTCTTTGCCTCCAGGTAATTCATAGTTAACATTTAAATGGATATAAAAAGTAGGGACACGTTAAGTTATAATATGCGATAACTGTTCTCGCAATTTATGACTTAACAAAAATTATACTGTATAATTATCTTCTACATAGAATATTATAAAAATGTATAATTTTTTGGTGACATTTTGAATGATTTTTCATATAATAATACTTGCCTATTTTTGTGTTTAATAGGTTTACAAGTAAAGGAACGGGCGTGAATATAAAGTCGGCGTATCTTTACATTTGTAATAACGTGAGTTAAAAATAAAACAATGTGAGCTATTCTCCGATAAGCACCCTCTTGAATCATTTGCAGTTAATTTAACGTAGATTTATAATGCATTTTCGTATTTTGATATGAAAGGCTCATAACTGTGTTAGATGTTGACGATATTGATATTATTATTTAATTAATTAACCTATTACGAACTATTGTTTTTCATCATCATCATTTGCATTCAGTCAACATTTCTTTACGGACTATGAACATTTTTTATTACATAACTTCTCGACTTCTGTAAATATAGAGTAATAAGTAGTGGAAAAAGTGAATTCAGTGAATCGACAAGAAGAATTGAACTCATTTAGAAACAGCGAAACAATAATAGCATTTTTATGCTAAGGAGTTTCATAATATTACAGCATTCACGAAGCAGTATTACAGCACATCTTTGCATCGCATAATATTCATATTACAATAAATCTCCATCTAGTTTAACGATGTCAAAAGGAGTGGAATTAAAAACATAGATACAGCATCCACCGGTTTTGAATAGTCTAAAATATGCAATTTCGTTCAAATGAAAATAAATGTGAATTCTTTGTTTTTTGTAGCCATAATAAAAAAATGTTATAAATTGCATTGTAAGCAAGGCGTACCTAAGATTTGACAATAGGGAGACATGACCACTCTGTTGTAAGAAGTACGCACAAAGGCAAAAAAAGACTATTTTTCGAAATATATAATCGTACATATGTGGCCTTACGGCCTTAGACCACAAATTAACCGCTTTTTCCAGATTCTGGGGTGTGCATTTGCCTGTAGATCCTCTTTTGTGGGTACGCCCTAGATTCTAGATTGTAAGCCGTAAGCACTTTACTTGCTGGACAATAATGTTTATTTTAGCGAACGTATACCACTCCTGCAATCAGGGGGTAGTTAGTTACCTCCAAATCTAAAATCTTAGATTTTTGGGAAACAAATTCATGCCTTTTTTGTTAATTTAAAAATTGTAATAATATTATGAGACATATTATACTTACCTCCTACTAGGTAAGGTACCCAAAAGGATAGTTTCTTATCGTCGTACTTCTGATAATTAAATACAGACAACTTTATAAAAAAATAAATGAATTGATTCAAAAACCATATAATAGGTATTCCATAAATACCATTCAATTCTGCTTAGGACAACCATTTAATATTGGATTTTTATGTAACTGCTGACACAAGACAAAAGACTAACTCACATAATTAGCAAATAAATATAATTGCGAATTTAAGCTAATTGTGTTTAAATACAGTTAGTACGTTACAATGTCGTATTACATAATATAGGTACAAATTGACATTTTATAGCACTGATATTCGGAGAATATATTTAAATCTACATTATGCACAATCTTTTACAACACAGTTTGACGAAGTAGTAGGTAAGTAGATGGGATTGGAGGATTGGACTCACTCACTCACTTCACTGGCACGGGTAACCGTATGTCATTAGCTCTGCAATAAAATTGTAAAAGTTTAATTGACTTCAATTGACATTTTTACGCGGAAGTACATATAAGATATAATAGTATTTTTATAAGAAATTGCTTCATTTTATAAATACCTTTATAGTACTCCTCTTTCTCATACAGTCTTTTCAAAAGAGCTAAGTCTGGAAACTCGTCCTCTTCCAATACTCCTCCGAGTCTAACTGGTAGAATTTCAGGATTGATGAATTTATGTAGAGAGAACAACTCATACCCATGAAACGTAAACTGAAAATTATCAAGATGCACAATTTTGTCTAATAAAACAACATTATTCATATTTTTTCTACATACCTAAACTTTAATATTACTAGCATACTTACTCGTTTTCTCATTTTCTCCTTCAAAAAGGGTTTAATTATGGAGTACACCATATTAAAAATAAATGGATGAAAAATGCAATGGAATTCTTTGAAACGAACTGGGTATGAGTCCTGAAAATATTTTACAAACAGAATTAAAGATTATTTTGTTCCCATTGATTTAATCGCTAATGTCGAGAGCAGTCTCAACATTACTAAAAGTATAAAGTAAGTAATAGACGTATCACGCAAAACTAGTTGATATTTTTATAGCAAATCACAGTGCATTTGGCATTTATACACACAAATTGCATGTCTCTTACATGATGGATACTGCAAGTGACATAACCAAAGCAAGATGAAGCAATTTAATATGCAAATATACCTGAAGCATCTGAACCAACTGCTGAATTCTCACAGGAGTGAATTGCCTAACATGATTAAATCCAAATCCAGTAAAATCTATAATAATCGAGACCCCGTACAATTGCGTTTCTTCAGACGCCACCATCTCATCAAGGAGCAAAAAACATGACTTAAAGATATCATCCAAGCAATATTCCCTCGTATCCCATTTATCTGCGTTTTAAATCCATCAGAAGGTTCTTATCGAATGTTTCGTTCATAAATGGAATTTTCAATTGTGAATAATAATGTGACAAGTTAACTGCTAGCTGCTTGGAAAAAGTAAACAATTAATGGCCATTCATTTACCCGTGCGAAGTAGCATTATTTTTCTTCCAAGATTATCTCGATGTTTTAATGCCGTTGCAAATCTAGTGGCATAAAGATCTTCAAACTCACTTGGGTACAGGTTAACTGTCATAAAATGCAATTTTACTTTCATCTCAAAGAAATGCTTCACCTGTTCACAGACACACAAAAATCATTTAATGTTTGGTCGCTTTCGATGATGAATTATGAAAAGGTATCTTAACTTTAACCCTTAACATATGCAAAAATTAAAGGAATCTCGTAAACAAAAATAAGCAAAAATCAATTTTAAACAAATGTGCTAAGGGAAAATAATTTCCTACAGGGGACTAAAGGACAATTTTAAATTAGATTAAATCTCAATAAAAATTCCATTTCCAACAAATGTGCTAATGGAAATGAACTCCCATTAGGTGCAAGGAAATATCTAGAATGCACTAATGGGAGGGGTTCAAGTAGGGCTCAATAGCAAAAAATGCTAATAAAAAACGAAGCTGCTTTTCAAATAACCCTTTTCTCGTTTGGGGGAACTCAAGCCCATCCATAGGCACGTCCTTGAAAAAGAGTATGAAAATAAAATTAATTTTAAGGTGCACTAAAAGGGATAATTAATAATTAATTATGTACGACAGGATAAATTAAAAATCAATTCTCATCAAATGCAATCACAATAAGAAAAATAAAATTAATTCCTTTAAGGTACACTAAGGGAAATATAATTATAACTATTAATTCCTGCACGGTGTAGTTTGGAAAAAAATAATTTCTAATGGAAAGGGAAGGATTCAAATTAATTTCTGAAACACGCACTACTGCGAGAAAAATCAAATACTTATGTGACGTTTATTTGTAATTTTTTCCAGTTCTGAAATTATTAGATTATTTGGTTATTTTTTTACCAACGAGAAATATATTTCAGGCACGGCCACGGCAGGCCACATGCAGTTTAATAATAATAAAATAATAATAAATAACCTCAGAAAATAATTTTGAATATTTTGCCTGATTTATTATAAGTTGTGTTACTAAATGACTTAATTTCTACGGAAGAAAAATATTGTTTTACATACCAATTTAAGAGCCCTTTCCAAATTAAATTTCCTTGCACGCATAAATCGTAATAGGAATGCGTCCTCCATGGGACATCGAAGTTTCTTGTCCTCTAAATTCGAAACATATAAATAATATAATATAGTATTAAATTCTTGTTTACACGGAGGGAGAGCGGATTATTTATCGTTTTGTGTAACGTAAACTTTAAATTACGTAAAGATGATAGAGCTAAATAAGCTACAAAGTACTGTAATTTTTTAAACTAGTTAGGAATACAAATGTATCGTAACCAGTGACGTATCTAGTAATAAATTATGGGGTGACACCAGCGATTTGAGGGAGGTTACCAAAGCACAAAAAGCTTATTTACAGCAGAAGGCATTAAGCCTTTTTATGTAGTCTGGAAAGGGCACATGCCACTCATGTACGGATATGCCATTGAGCGCAACGGTAAATGATGGGTTTGCAGTTTGCAAAAAGGTAGAAATTGCTAATTAGCCTAGAAATGTTAAAAACAAGACAAAAATCATGTTTTTGAAAAAAATGAATATAGCCACTTAGAGCTATAAATGCATCGTCTTATTAAAATTCATTTGACAGTATTGACACAATTGACAGTATCAAGCATACATAACAACTATATAACAATTTTCAATTTTAACATTCTCATGCTCATGATACCTAATAAAATATGTTTTTAGATACATATATAACCACACAATACTACTAGTACTCTTAAATGAAATTGATATTATTTTAAATCATTTTTTAACAATTTGTTAAAAAGTTACTATCAAATATTACTTTTCTTTACAACAATTTTTACATATTTTAAAATAATCTTTTGTTGTTTATTACTCTATCTTAATTGGCAAACTCAGTTTGAGTCAGTTATAGTAAAATTATATAAATTATTGAATGTTAAGTTATATTATGAGAGTGAGATGTGGTTTAGTGGTTGATCTGACCTGTCTGGTCATTTTTCACTGTTATGTATTGTTTTGTCTAGTATTATTCCATTATCCGTGAAGTAGAGTACTAATTAGTTATTATTAGTTTTTGTGCTGTCAGGTACGTATTTAGGATTGCAATTTGGGAGGTGCACACCCAAAAGTGTAAAACATTTTTAAAATATTGCCCCTCTAATACAAGCGAAATAAACACTGTTTTAATAAACATTAAATAGTTTGAGATTGAGATTTTGTAATTCATTTATTTACTGTTAGCAATTCAGTATTTAGTGCAAAAAGGTCTAAAAACTACACCTAACTTCTATGATTTTTGGAAACTGTCAATGAGCAAGTTTTATTAAATTTTCAAAATAGGAGAGACGTATTAGTTCTTCAAACTTTTAATTTCGGAGTATCGCACAATGTTTAAGGAGGACTTTACCTCTTAGCAAACATCTTAAGGTGTTAAGTTGATCTGAAACCAATTCAGGCTTTTCATTTATGGACTGTTGAGCCTTCAACCGCATACGAGTTTGTTTACAACTGTCCATGTCGCTCATTATCTATATGACTTGATGACTCTGAAAATAAAATAAATAATTTTAAGTAACTTTATTATACTGTCAGGAGTAACCCCTTAATTATTAACATTTTGAAAGTAATTAAAATTTTTGCACCATTGTACCTGTACCTTTGTGGAAGCTGCAACAGAATTAACAATGTGTCAGTCATGGGATAACGTAATATAATTTAATGAGAGCCAACTTATTTTGGTTTCCAGCACTGATTTAATGTAAATAAAGCCTTTTGTCTCTCCTCTTGACGTGTTCAGTCTTTTTGCATCTGAATATGACTGAATTACAGTAAGCTGAGACTGAAGGCTTAGCTCAGCCTTCACATTCACGTTACTTTCTTACACAGTCTTAAACTCTTTACTAGTATTCATATTATAAACATTATATTATCTTGACCTCAAGTCCAATGAAACTTCTCAGGCTAAATGAACTTTTTAACCATTGAACGGTACATCATGCACATAAATGTAAGTAGAGTAGACATTGCATATACAAAACGCGTACTTTAAGAGCATTATTATTTTAAGCACAAATATAAGTGTTTTTCTATAGGAATAGTATGTGCAATGTATATATCTCAATTCGCAATAGTGATTTACATCACTACTGTACATGGAAATAGTTCATATAATGGGAAGATACATATCTCTGTAGTACACAAACACTTAAAGCTGCAAGCATACAAAGCGCATCGTAATAAAGAGGATACGCGATACATGTGTCGTGTGAGATAAGATAAAAGTGGGTGTCAAACAAAAATTCTTCCGGCTATCCTATCCTTTGCAATGAATTATATTATTATCAGAGTCCGGATAATTATTTATTTAAATGTTCCATATACATTTAGCTACAGCAATGAGACTT
>JABASD010003478.1:0-19902 GCA_019776165.1 Pogonognathellus flavescens
AATAGGCAAAATTGGAAAGGTTTGAAATAAATTGAAGGACTTAGAATAATTCCTAATGGAATGCAGTAAAAGGGCTTAGGCAATCGCACCACAAACGTGTAATACACTCAAACTAACTCGTTCTTTCGACACAAAACCAATTTAAACTCACGTCATATTTACATGGTGTAATTATTAATAACTCGCTGTTATTATTTTCATGTGTAATACATAACTGAACTTCAATACACATATAAATATATTGATTTTGAAACGTGCTAATATTTGTCGTAATTTTTAAGTAGCAATTATCAAAAATTAAAGATTATATCACAAACAATATCAACTAAGTGATAAAAACAATTTGTAATGAAAGTAATGATACAGTATTTACTGATTTGATACATTATTGGACACTTACACAGTTTCATTTCATAAAATTGTATATATTTAGGATGTGATATTCGCAGTTTTAGTGCATTACTCAAATGTTTAGTGTGAGTTGTTACATTAAATTTGTGTCCGTACAAAGTTCTAAGTTCTTCAATTTTTTTCAATTTTTCAAATTTTTCATTTTTCAACGAAAATCAATTTGGAAAAATTGGAAAAGTTGCAAATTTTTCACCCTAATATATTTCATTGAAATATTTCACGGCCAACACAGGTAAAAGCTAATAACTGTTCATATTATAACATATTAGCAAAATGTAGGTTTTTTGGTGTTTGAAAGAATTTTTCGATATGTATATCTTCCTGCCAAATTTCAGACGGAATCTGTCCCCGCCCGTTTTCCCCGCTGGGACGTCTATGTCATTTATATATCAATGTTGACTGCTCGGTTGAAATTAAGAATAAGGAATTATTAAATCTATTGATGTCGATCTTTATTTGCAGTTCTTTATAACGATGCTTTAAGAAAAGAGCTAAATGAGGATTTCAAACGTGTCGCACCGATCGTCTTCCAATACAAAGAAGTAAAATCGAAGGATAGGATTTCAGAAAAACTGCTTCAGTTCTATTGACAGGGGAAACCTTTCGAAAAAGCCAACTGGAAAGATTACAATAATCTTTTTGGTGACAGAGTTGTTGTCTGTGGAGTGGTGTCTTCTGCCAATATGCTTGCAAAAAGTACCAAAGTATATCCATACATATTTTCTTATGAAGGAGAAGCCTCAGTTATTAACACTATCCATGGTGTACCAGGAGTTCACGGTTAATTTGATTATATATTATATTTTGAAAAGCTTAAAATTGTGTTTTTGATTTTGAGTATGAAGTAATAATGGTGCCAATTTTATTTGGGTGCATTAGGAGTTTGTCATATGGACGAGTTGATGTACTTGTTCAGAGAAGTAATGGGAACGCCTTCGATTGATAAAACACTGAGGCTGAAAAAGTGTCTGTTAATTTTGTGAAGTCTTTCGTAGAATTTGCAAAAACTGGGTACGTTGTGTTTCTATATAACTCAATTTCATATTTAATTTTTATTGTATTTATAAAACCCAGTTTAATCAAAATATTGACAATTATTAGGAGGACTAGCTGCTTTATATTTTTGCACATAATAATTTAAGCTTATAGGTATTTCACATTTTAACAAATATAGTTTAAATTGGCAGGTATTAAATTTGGTTCATCAACGAAATACTGTTTATTACATTAGAATAAATTTTTGGTGGCAATTACTTATTTTTATATATAAAAAAATAAATTAAAATAAGCATTATGCTCACATAAACAATTTAATTTTGCAGATAAATAATGATTTTACTTTAATAAACAGTTTACATTTATGTTTTAGAATGCCAAAGCCATGGGGTAAGGAAAAGAATTGGAAGCCTATTAACCTACAAGAAAAAAAGAATCTGTGGTATAATATCAACACTGAAACTGAGCTGGAGGATATAAACCAAACATTGGGAAGACGGATGAAATTGTGGGCCAGTTTGTTCCCTGAGGATGAAGTGGCTGCTTCACAATTAACCACAACTAGGCCACGAAGAGATGAATTATGAAGACATTTTGTAATCTATTTTCTATCGTAACGCTTTCAGTGATATAATGAAGTGATTTGATAAAATTGTTTTCTTCATAAACATTATTCATAAATTTTAGTGTGTTATAATTTATTGAAACTAGGTAAATAAGATGTGGGAATAGAGTTACATAACATACGATGCTTTGGTTGATAAAAACCAAATGATAATAATAAACAGGTTTAAAACCGCAGCAGTCAAGAAACGCAGCGTACAAGCGACTGTGTGATGTAAACTATGACACGATAAAATTAACTGTGAAACCGTGTTAGCAGCAGTATAATTACTATGACTAGAATATGCATTTAAAAATAGTATGTCATTCGCGATCTTCAAATTCAGCGGTTTTAATTTTCAAACCTAAGTATAATTGACATAGCAGCATTTAAAATGCCGGCTGCATTGACACAGTAGTAAGTCGAAAAGGTCAAGAAAGAGTCGGCCGATTGACCATATCTGCGTATTGTTGGCCTTCCAATGGACCATTAGAATACGTGTACCAAGTTTGAAGTCATTATCTCCAGCTGTTTCGAGGTATCGTGCGAACAGATGGACAGACACAACAAGCGTTCTTATAAAGAAACTTCGTTTCTTAATAATGAACTTTTAAAGAAATAGGAATTAAATAGTTCAATAGTTGTTTTATTTACGTGTGAAAAATGGCCATATTCATGAACAAACTTTATCTGTGTAAAATTACAAAATCAGTAAAACCATAACGTTTCGTGTGCGTGATCTTATCGCACCGCACCAAGAGTGTGATCTGAACGCACCACTTCTACCGCACCACTACCACCGTACCACTTTCATGTTTCATGGACCAACCCAAAGGTGTCACCAGTCACCCCATACTTTTTCCCCAATCACCCCAAATTTTTCCCACATTACCCCTTACTTTCCGGAAATCACCCCAAAGGTGTCCCAAGTTATCCCAAACGTGTACCAAGTCACCCCAAACTTTCCCCAAAATTGGAATGATTTGAAAGTTTAAAATTGTTACTCTTGAATTTAAATATTCAGCATTGTGGGCAATTGACATTTACTGTCAGCATATTTACTACTTATACGATTAAAATACGATTCTAAGTCTCAAAACAGACTATTCTGGATTATACTGAAGTTCAGTTGAATACAAAATATTCAAGTGTTTCGACACGCACAATATATCATATGAATATTCTGTAGGTGTAAAATAAAAAGCCCCTGCAGCATTTTTTAATACGTTACAAAGATTTCATATGAATCCATATCCCGAATGGGTATTTACTGCACATAATATTATATTCAATGATGATGCCTACTATTACCAACATATGAATACGAAAATGTTTATGCATCATTATGCACTGTCAAATGTATTGCGTATATTTATTTGATGAATGTTGTATTCAGATAAAATTACATAGGTGCAACAACCAAGAATAATAAATATTTTTGTCATGAAATGATTTTTGTCAAAATTTAATGAAATGATTTTTGTCAAAATTTAATGAAATGATTTTTGTCAAATTGTAATTAAATGATTTTGAAAGGATGTGTGAAAGTTTAATGAACTGATATTGCAATGATTTATGTGAAAATAGAATGAAACGAATTTAGTGAAATAAACATTAAATAAATATTCCTTCACCCACAAAATAGCATACCCATAACACATTTCTCATTGTTCTATACCAATCCGATTAAGTCATGAAGATAATTAACTCACGAAAATTGCAAGTGCGTAACCGCTTGTCTGTTACACAACATTTGGCTATTATCGCATGATGTTCGCTAGGACTGATTGATATTGGTTTTATTCAAAGTGTTTAATTACATGAGGGATACATACAGCTGCAGTCCTACGCACTACTCAATTCTTATTCAGACAAGACAGTTTGTAATTTCGCAGGTGTCATTTCGGCATTGTTCTCGTGTTTGTTTAGTTTGAGTCTGCTACAGCAGAGTTGGACATTCATTCCGTCCGCGTGAAACAGCGTAATTCTCGCGCAGTTCCACTTAATCAATATCGAGATTGAGGAGCTTATTAATAAACCTTTCCAAATAATATATATCCTGCATTACTATTACGGCGGAACGTGGCTTCAATAGCCACGTTCCGCCGGATGACTTCTTTAACAGATACCATGCGACATACGTGCTATCACAGAAATGGGCAGCATTGGATCGTTTGTCAAGTTTGCAGATGGGGCTCACTGTCACCTTATCCCCTTCTAAATTACCCGGATTTCTTTAGGTTTTATGAAATTCTAACCCACATGTTTCCACTTCAATGAACGAAATCACACCCCACAGATGGCTACTATGTTACCCATTGTATTTGGTATCTTATCTCTGATCTATATATTTATCCAATAAATGTTGGTTTAATATTGATTCAAAAAATTAATTTATGTGTGACATGTGACGGCATATTATGACTCACAGATACAGGTACTCGATTTAGTTAAATTCCATTACAACTTCATCATTTTCGTCCACTGTAAGTAAAGCATTTTTACAGTATTGTATATTTCCATACTTATGTACATTTTGTGAACTACAATGTTACAAAAAAATAGTTTATCACTGCGTCCATGTCAGCAATTACCGTTTTTTATATTTATCAAGCAATTAAGATTGCAATGTAATTTGCATGCACAAGTAAATATGCCCTTGATAGTTCAGCGCGATATTTTTAGAGTATTTATAACTGTTAAAATATGACGCTACTATAATTATCTTTAATTCTTGTATTATGTTTACAAAATTGTTTACGTGGCATACGAGTTCCACTGCAAGTTATGTACATGTATTTGTGCTAGTTTGCACATTTTCAACTTTCAATTTTCAATGACAAGCCGCATACTGAATCGATACTAAATCCCACTTCGGGTCACAATTCACAAAACGCTGGAGAAAAAACCTGCCAACCCCGTGACCAAAGCCAACGTAAAATTCCCTGTTCAATAGACGATTGTATGAATAAAACACAACTAATTTCTTGCTTTTCCGAGTATATAAACTAAAAGAAAACGATGAAGTACCTTCCCGATTAAATAAATCAAACGTAATGCGTTTCATTTCATGAGTACAATAATAAACAATTGTAGAAACGGTTTACAAATTATTTTGATCAGAAGCGGTTTCATTCATTCGGTATACCAGGGTAATGTTTTCGGTACAGGTTCACGGCCCAAAATCTCAACCGTATTATTAACCTTGTGCAACAACAATGTTATTTCAATGGAACAAAGCGTTATTTAGTTCAAGAATTCAAAATCTCTAAAGAAATGTACAAATTGCCTAAAAAGCCTTGTCAAATTTACCAAACTTCTAAAATTAACTTGTCTAAAAATGTCTAATCTATATGACTCAAATGCTTAAATCATATACCAAATGTACATAAATGCTTTGTCAAATGTAGAAAACACTTAAATCAATAAATAAAACGCTTAGTCTAACTGTATGGACCAAACCAGCCAACTTACCACTTACCAATAAAATACCTAACTAAATTAATGATGTACCACATAACTATTCATCGCCTTTAAAACGCCTAGTACAAATTACAATTGCCAAAATCAAAACTCCAATTAATAAAGTCGAATAAATTTTAATTGCCAACACCTGTTAAGGTACAAAATGTAAAAAATAAACGCTTAATAATGTTAAAAATACGAAATAATAAACGCTGAGTAATGTATAGAACGTAATATACTGTACGCTTAACAAGTTATAAAATCTACAATAATACATATGTACAATTTGTTCATGAACTACAATAAAAATATAAAACAATTAAACCAAATTTTATTAACACCAACATACGTGTAAATCAAATTGGAAACATTTAATTCTTAATTGTGCTACAAAATAATAGCACTCTACACACAATATTGTTAGAATGAAATACCCGGGTGGGCTTTTGTAGTAGTCTTTCTGTTTTTGTTATTCAAATAAAACACTTATGAAACACTTTGAAATGTGATATTGCGTTTTACTCCGAATTTTATAGTATTTCAGAAAACAAGTTCAAGAAACAAAATTCAAAAGCTTATATTTGCTATATGTTTTTACAATTGTAGTGTCAAACCGAGTTGAAAAATAGAACTGGTCAGTGAGTTTGAACACATTGGTATTTATACGAAAACTTAAACTATTGTCACTAATAAAACTCATTTAAATTACGTTTAAGTGCAGGATGTAGGTATATCTTATTAGGTGGAAGAAAATAATAAAATTTACTTACCTGAACAGATTAGATTTGCCGTTCCATTTCCCTTGATGAAAGTAAATTAGACAATTATTATACCGTCACTTTTAACACGAATCAAATTCAATTGGAGCTTAAAATAATTATTATGCCATCAACCTGTAAAACACAAAAATGAATTTAAATTTACATTTAAGTCGTTTGAAGACAACGACTCACTTTAAATAAAATTTTCCTTTTAATGCAAAATTCAGCGCAATATTAATACCTGTAGATACATCCGACATCCAAACAACGCTGTTGACTTTAGGCTGAGCCTGCTGTATTCTAAGTGAAATTTTGCCAAACACAATCAAGGTAGTTACCCATTCATGAAATTTTGGCAAGCATGAAATGACGACGGAAATAAATAAATTATTATCAGTGTTGCATCATCAGTGAACGTTAGCTAGTACCTTAATATAAAATATGATCGTAGAATGCCAGTCATAATTTAAAAATGCATCCATAGTGTGATTGTTGGAAATAAAATCATAATATAATAAATTGTGCCGTCCGTTATTACTAGCTATGGTGCCCGTGTCTACGTTACGAACAAAGGAAATATTTTATTCCAGTCCAGGCATCCCACAGTAAACAGTTAGCGAAATATACATCAGTATTAAACATGGTGGCAGTTTAGCATAATTTTCAGAGAATTTTGTGAGTGAGCAGGAATGAGTACAGTCGCTTGTGTTAAACTACGGATTATGTGAGTTTAAGCATTTAAGCAAAGTTAAGCCGAACGAAAGACCTCAAAAGAAATTTGGAAATGGTATTGGAACTAGAATTGTAGGCAACGCTAAATACAACTACCCACATGCACTCATTTCATCCATTGTCTTTAGAATTTGTTTAAAGTTTAGTAGCTGTTTTATCCGGGTGCCACCCCACCCAACATCCATGTACCCTGTATGAAAGTTTAACTTGTATTGAAAATCAGAAAACATCTAATACACAGAGTGTACAACCACGTTTTCTCTGTGGGAGATGAAATCAATTTGCATATGGACTGGTGGAATGATACAATTGTGCGTTTATGCATCTTATTTTTGTGTACATTCATATTGACGCTGAGATATATTATTTACAAGAATGTCACAATTGCTTAAAAAGGTTCATGTTGGTGGACACTCATAACTTCGTATATACGAATACGTGTCTTGTTTGCAACGACACCAGTTATACATAAATATGTCTGGTTGCCTACTCAAGTACACTACCTACAACTATTTATATTACATTATACCAAAACCCGTTTAGAAATCAACTTATTGAATACATTATTATCGTAACTTGTATAAGATAATATTGCAGCCTTTTTATCATATGACAATATGATGTACAATCTAGAATAAGACTTATCATATTCATTGAATATGGTTATTAATTGTTTGCTTATTTTAATAATTAATTAGCTGATCGTTGAAACACACTGTAATTAAGATACACTAATATTACACTAATATTACACTAATATTACATACATTCCTTGATAAATAATAACGTGTGAAAACAGCTATTATTGACTTTAAAATAAAAATATTGACGCATGAATTTAGTATATGTAATGTCAACGACAGCCTCACAGATACGAATAGTTTCTTTCTCAATTCCATAGTAATATTACTGTTTTTCAACTTAGCTCTCCAAAAAAACGCATCGCCATCACGAACAGAAAAACCCAGGCTTTCTACTACAACCGCGTTGTCTCCAATGAAACACAATGCCGCGGTTCACAGGAAGAGATGTTTCTCTACGTGACAGGATTCATACGCACCATTTACAATGTGCTTCATACAACAGTTCCCGTCTACATCATTCTTCACCATGAGTGTTGGTCTGTGAATAGTATATAATCAATCAGGTGAATTGCACACATAAGACCATTAATGCTTTAATTGTCTAATCATATGCTCAACATGTCATGGTAAAAACGGTACAAAAACCCGTCATGTATAATATAGGTACAAATTATTATGAAACAATTACACGCTTGTTTTAATTACACAACACAGAATTAGAAAGATAGGTAGGAAGGATGTGACAAGTGTGTAGGTAACTTCATCATATTATGAGATTATAGGATATAGGTATACTGCGTATATTGTATATCGTATATGGTGTAACGTAATAATGTAATGTAATACGTTTAAGTCTCTGAGCAGACTCTCTACTCTTAATTCCATGTACAATGTGCCCGTGCTTGTTTCTCAAGCACAGACACATTAGATTCACAGAGTCTCAACTCTTTCTGATAGATACGTCGGGAAATCGCTTATAAAAAGGGCAGCCAGACCTGTCTGACAGGAGAGTCTGATTCCGGTTCTTCTTGTAACTCTCTTCTTGTAAGTAGAAGCCTAAATAAAACAGCTCTCTAACTCATAAAACTACCCCAACCATTCTATTTCTAGTTCTATTCATTTACATCTTATGAAATGAAGGAAGCCTTTTTCATGCGGCTGCACCCGTCTTTCAATGGCAGCACACGAATTATGGCGTACTTACCGAATCAACGACCATTGAATAGGAACAATGTGTGACAATTTTTTTTTCAATGTCCACTTCAACCTATTTTAAGACAAGGCAAAATTGGCGGATATTCAAAAATTCCTTTAATTTTGAAGGAACAGAAGCAATTGGACACCACGTGAACAGCAACTATTAAATCACCGGGTAATTTCTAATAGTGGTTTCTTTTTCGTCGGTGGTAGAATTGATTGAGGTGCAAGTGAATTTGATTGCGATCTCTCCTGGAGCAACTTCACTGATTTGAATTGTGTTTGATTTAGAGCATTGGAATATGCATTCCTAAAAACAACATTCTACATATAAATACCTTTTAAATGTCTTTTTATAAAATGTTTGTGACATCCTACCTTTTCGATTTTAACAGCGACCCCACTAAATAAGGCCTCAACACAGCTGGTAAAGGAATAAGGGTCGCGGACGTAAGATGGGAGGAAACAGAATGCCTTACGCTCGAATTGGCAAAATCTTGCCATGTGGCTGTTGATGGGAATAATTGTGTCATCTTGCTTAACTGCGTACTGTGAACCTTCAATTTTTCTTAAAAGCTTCTTAAACGATGCCAATCCTTTTAAGGGTACATGGATGGTAACTTGTACATGCTTTCTACTGTACCAACAGTCGGGCACTTCGAGTTGGTATGATTTGGGAAAAGTTTCGGGTGATGTGGGAAAAGCATAGGATGACTTGGGAAAAGTATGGGGTGATATGGGACACGTATGGCGTGATTTACGACACGAAAGGGATGACTGGGGACACCTTTGGGGTGATTTGGGACACATTTGTTATGATTTGGGAAAAGTTTGGGGTGATGTGTGAAAAGTATGGAGTGATTTGGGAAAAGTAAAGGGTGACTGGGGACACTTTTGGGGGTATTTGAGACATATTTGGGGTGGTCCATGAAACAGTGCAAGTGGTGCGGTGGAATTGGTGCGGTAGAAGTGGTGCGGTCAGATCACGCTTTTGTTGCGCGGTGCGTTCAGATCACGCTGTTGTTGCGCGGTGCGTTCAGATCACGCTTTTGTTGCGCGGTGCGTTCTGATCACACATGCAGTGCGGTCAGATCATGAACACTAAAGTTTCGCTTGAGGGTGATCATGCAATACCGACTAAGCCACATTGCTCATTTAGCCACGAACAGGCTATCCCACATTGCTTATTCAGCCACGAACAAATTTGGTCTAATGCACAAACCGGCTAACCCACAAGCAGCAAAATGTTCAGTAGAAGCAATAACGTTCATTTTATTTTTGATCAAAATGAAACACTTTATTTTTAAGACTGGTCAACTGGTGTACTTAATGAAAACCAGCCAAATGAATGCAATATGTTTAAACGTAAAATTGAAGGGCTTCCAGAAGGCAGAGAGTTCTGAAAATTTTGCAGACTGTTAAAAAAAAGAGCTCTTTCTTAGGACATAAAAATCTCAATTTGCTCAAAATGTGGTTTAGCCGGTTTTTGTACTGTGAGCATTTTGAGATAACTTGTTTGTGGTTAAATGAGCAATGTGGGATAGTCTGTCCGTGGCTAAATGAGCAATGTGGGATAGCCTGTTCGTGGCTGAATGATCAGTGTGGGATAGCCTATTCGTGGCTGAATGAGCAATGTGGCATAGTCGGTATTGCATGATCACCCTCGCGCTGCTCTTCCCCACAAGACAAAAACATTATTATAATCTCTTTTAACTTAAAAGAATGCAGTAATATAAAAATTATGTAACCCAAATTATATCATTTTTTAAATAATTCTCAGCTAAACGATATGCCTGGAGTGATCGTCATGGCTTTCAGTTACAGCTCCACTGGTTTATCATGCAAAAACAATATTACAATGTTGACGAGTTTGTCCAGTTATCTGCTTTCATGTATGGCATAAAAACAAATCTCTCTACCCGGTGATAAGGGAGAAGTGTTTTTGACAGGTAATCAAGCACATTGGTTCTGGTCATCGTTCCCTTTATTATTAGCATTGTACGTGTGTTAAATTTAATTTATGCTTTTACTTCTAATAAAATTAATTTAATTCTCAAAAATTTGAAGCTCACAGTTTCTGTGACCGGGTTTTCAACTGAGTGAGTTTTTTGTTTGTATGCACAAATCACAAAACCGCATGCAGTTGAGTGACTACAAACGCAGAAATCTTACACAGATAATGAGAATTAATGGATTGTTCCACGAAATGAAGCCTAGAGCACAAATTTAAGGTCACTTATATTTAAATCAGTATAGGTAAAACCCGGTTTGTGTGCTTAAATATTTACTTTAAGACTACAGTGGAAGTTCGGAAGGCAAATAACCTAGGGCAAAAGAACGGAAAGTTCGTAGTCTGTAATTATACAGAAAAAGTCCCACATGTGCCTTTCACATTTAATTCCTACACGCATGCACAACGGAATTAAAAGGCAAATGAAGCACTCTCAATCGGACCTCTGAAGTGTACCAAGTACCAAAAAAGTGTTCACGGTCAAATCACACCATCAGTTTTAAAACTTTATTGTCTCAAATTCATCTCAAAGAACAGTTCCTGTCTCATCTGACAGTGCAGTGTAGGTAACCTACTTTATAACACATAAAAAATGGTTTTTCCTAAACACAGTCCCCGTTTTCGTGAAAATATGTTGTATATTACGCCATGACTTCTTTTAAGTGTACTTTTTAAAACCATCATGTTCACATAAAATTTCATTCCAGTCAAAGACGTACCGCGAGGGGGGGCAGTGGGGGCACGGATCCCCTGCCCCAAATTCCGAGAAAAATGCAAAAAATGTCGAAAAAATAGCAAAAAGTCACCTAAATTTTCGCGCTCGGCGCGAATTTAGTGAATTTTTGGCATATTTTAACCTAAATTTGCTATAATTTTTTTATAAATATGAGACTCTTTTGCATTAAATTTAGGGTAAGCCCCCTCCAAATAGAAATCCTGGGTCCGCCCTTGATTCCAGCCATTCAATATTTGCACTTATACGCTGCCGTAGGCATCCAAGTTTCGTTTTAAACGAGCAAAGTTGACATGTGGTAAAATATATACGATGCTGAAGAATTGAATGAATGAATGAATTTATTTCAAGAATTCTTGTCGAGCCTTTGGCCCATAGAACACGTCAAATTTTAAATACGATGCTGAAGAAATAAACTAGGCGTATATGTGTAATCACTTGGGAAAGTATAACCACCTATAAACTAAACTAAATATTATACTAAAAATGAAAATAAATTTATTCCTTCGCAGATTGAAACTCCACAAGCCTTCAAACCCAATCGGAAAATGAATATATTGGCTCCCCGTTTTTTTCTTCTACTTTGCATCGTAATAATTGGCCTCATATCAGTTAATTCACAAAAAATAAGTGTTGGTGATGTGGAAAGAGTAGAAGAGGTTACTTGTGACACACCACAAGGGAAATTACTTGGAGCTGTTTTAAAATCACGGGGTGGTAGGAATTTCTATTCATTCCGAGCCATACCATATGCAGAAAGGCCAGAAAGATTTCAGGTAAGACTTCAATAAAATATTTACTAATAATAACAATCTACTAAATTACTTAAATTATTATTATTAATAAGTTAAGTTGTAAATTTTAATACACTCTATAATACAGCCTGCAAAACCGGGAAAGAAATGGGGCGGTGTTAGATTTGCCCAGGAGTATTCAACGGAATGTGCCCAATTTTTTGGATCCCCCGAGTTTTCAGGCTCTGAAGATTGCTTATACCTCAACGTTCATTCTCCAAACGTAAATCGAAAATAGTTTGCCATAAATTAAATTGTTTTTATCTCTGCTTGCTCTTGCAGATATTTATTATATAATTATACGTAGAACAGTCGTATAATTGAAATTAATAGATTGAAGAACTGAAATTGTTATGGTTGTAGATAAATCCAGACGCTAAACTAAGTGTCATGGTGTGGATTCATGGAGGAGGTTTCCAATGGGGCGCTGGAAGTCACTACAACCCTGAATATTTCATGGACGAAGATGTCATTTTGGTGACATTTAATTATCGGTTAGGAATTTTAGGATTTCTGAGCACTGGGGATGATGTAGTTCCTGGAAATAATGGCATGAAGGACCAAGTACTAGCTCTTCAGTGGGTGAAGGAACACATCAGCAGTTTCGGAGGTTCACCCGATAAAGTCACGATTTTTGGAGAAAGTGCCGGGGGGTAAAATATTTAATCAACTTTTACAAACTCGCATCGCCCTGGCTAAAATTCAAATTGTTATAACTTTAAGAACTGAAGAGTAAAAACTAATT
Source organism: Pogonognathellus flavescens (assembly GCA_019776165.1). Taxonomy (NCBI): domain Eukaryota; kingdom Metazoa; phylum Arthropoda; class Collembola; order Entomobryomorpha; family Tomoceridae; genus Pogonognathellus; species Pogonognathellus flavescens. The sequence continues at coordinate 13,034 of JABASD010003478.1, forward strand.
TTTGTTTGTATGATTCCAGGGCTGCTGTAAATTACCATCTATTGTCTAAATTATCAAAAGGTGAAATTGTGTCTCATAAAAATTTCCTCGAAACTAAAAATTGTCACTCAAAATGCTACAAATTTATTTCTAGTCTCATGTATTATTATTGTATTGTAATTATCAAGAACTCTTAATCAATTTTACTTTTTTCAGGTTTATTTCATTACGCCATTGCAATGAGTGGTTCATCATTAAGTCCTTTTTCAAGTCAATTAAATGGGACTAAAAACACTCAAACACTTGGCAAACAACTTAATTGTGAAGGGACTTCGTCTCAAATTGTTCGCTGCTTAAAGGGGAAGAATTTGGACAAAATCTTGGAAGCTCAAAGTTCATTTGTTGTAAGCAATTCTATTTACTTAAATAATAATTCAGTAACCAGTGAAGTAATTTACTCTTCGAATACCTATAATTTAAAACTTTATTTTAGGAATGGTACTTTTATCCCCCGTGCCCATTTTCCGTTATTGTGGAATCGAAATCGAACAGTGAAGCTTTTCTCTCTGACACGCCATACAATCTCATGAGGTCCGCTTCATTTCCCAAAATTCCTTACATGGCGGGGATTACAGCAGATGAAGGATTGTTCATGACCGCCGGAAGTAAACAGATTATACTAACTAATAATTATACTAACCTTAGGCGAAGCCACGAAATAATTGCAGGGGAAGGGGACAGACTACGATGTGAAAATTATGATAATATAACATAGCGCGTATCTAGGATTGCATGGCAGGGGTCACATGGCCACTATGGTCAAGTACAAATGTTACAAACCTCCCCGAATTTTCGGCTAGTATGACGAGTATGAAATATGAAATGTCATTTATTGATGTCGATATTTATTTATTGCAGTTCTTTTTGATGATGCTTTAAAAAAAGAGTTCAATGAAGATTTCAAACGTGTTGCGCCGATCATTTTACATTACAAAGAAGTAAAATCGAAAGATTGGATTTCAGAAAAACTGCTTCAGTTCTATTCACAGGGAAAACCTTTCGAAAAATCCAACTGGAAAGATTACAATAATCTTTTTGGTGACAGAGCTGTTGTCAGTGGAGTGGTGAGTACTGCAAAAATGTTAGCGAAAAATACCAAAGTATATCCATACATATTTTCTTATGAAGGAAAAGCCTCAGTTATAAACGCTTTCCATGGAATACCAGGAGTTCACGGTTAACTTGATTATATATTATATTTTAAAAAGCTTGAAATTGTGTTTTTGATTTTGACTATGAAATAATAACGATGTCAATTTTATTTGGGTGCATTAGGAGTTTGTCATATGGACGAGTTGATGTACTTGTTCAGAGAAGTAATGGGAACGCCTTCGATTGATAAAAACACTGAAGCTGGAAAAGTGTCTGTTAATTTTGTGAAGTCCTTTGTAGAATTTGCAAAAACTGGGTACGTTGGGTTTCTGTATGAGGCAATTTAATAATTTAATTTTTTATTGCAATAAGCAGCTTTCTAAAAATATTGACAATTATAAAAACTAATAGCTTCAAATTTTTTGACACAATAATTTGTGCTGTCGCTATCCTTTATTTATTATTTAACAAGCGTTTTGTAAACTGGTATAAAGATTACGTTACGTTATAAAAATATTGTAAATCTATCTATAATGTGTTTATTAACGAAATGCTGTTTAAAACATATTTAATTTCTTACATTTCTAAAGTTTGTGGAAATTACTTCTGTTCTGTTCATAATAGCCTACTCTACTTTTCAGGTAAATTTAAGATTTACTTTTGTTTTAGAATTCCAAAGCCATGGGGCAAGGAAAAGAATTGGAAGCCCATTAATCCACAAGAAAGAAAGAATCTGTGGTATGATATTAACGCTGAAACTAAACTGGAGGATATAAACCAAACCTTGGGAAGTCGGATGAAATTGTGGGCAAGTTTGTTCCCTGAGGATGAAGTGGCTGCTTCACGATTAACCACAACTAGGTCACAAAGAGATGAATTATGAAAACATTTTGCAATTGATTTTCACACAATTCAAATCCTAGTTCTAGTTCTTTCAATGATAAAATCAATGATAAAATATAAAGTGATAAAATGAATCGTTAGAAACGTTTTCTTTATGAATAAATAATTATTTTATTTGAAATCTGACCCGAAAAATATTTCTTTTGAATATCCTTTAAATGAAGTAGCTGAATATTTTTATTTTCAGAATGAAAAACTAACGTTTAAATCCATATAAATAAATCGTTCTATTCTTCAGACCCACTTGAATGAGTCAATAAGATTAAAATTGTTTTAAATTGTGTGTAATATTATCATCTTACATGGTAATTACCCTTTCTATGTGTTTACTTCATCTTTCATAAGGGCCATACAAATAGCCCACTATCTAAGCACAGCCCTGATGGCGTAAAACTAAAATTTTATAGACATGTGTAAATATTAACCATAGTGATGTGCAAGTGTTACTCAAAAATATGGAGAGTGGTATAGGAGAAGGCAACTGACGCATTGAATTTAATTTCCATACCTGTCATTTGTACATGAATAGCAATTAAATATTTTATAAATAAAAAATATTTAATATTTAAAGGTTTTCTTCATTACCATTTTAGTTTAGAGTGTTTTAAATCACTATCGTGACAAAAAAGTTAACTAGTTCTTTTACTCTTTCACAATAAAAGTATTTGACAAAAGCCTGTTATTTCTTCCATCAAAGCTGCTCAACTTTATATGTATTTCTGCACTTAGGATAATTATTAGTTCAGAGAAGAATAAATCCATTTAAATATTACTTGTTGCGTGTAACATATTACACAAAAAAGCTTTTATTACCAACGTCGATCAACTGTTCTGAAAGGCAGCTTTCATTATAATTAGGCAAGCTTTTAAATCAGTGCGCAACCTTGCCTAATAAATGAAATAATATTTGCTCAGTGTAAAATTAATTTACACATTCGGCGAATTATTCGCCATGCTTAAAAGCACTTGCCAAAATTAATATAATATTCTCCTGTTGTTTGTCAGTCGTTCTTAATAACACTTGCCGTAAAAAATGGACTATGATGTCTGTACTAACATCCGTGTCTCAATACAATACCAAGAGTATATTATAAAGAAAAACAAAGTAGCAAAACAAGATAAGCTACATTTTAAATGATTAAACACTGCTATGGTTGGTGAAATAGCAATCTGCTAAATTGGGTTATAGTGATGAATTTGAAGGACAAAATAGAGTTGGATTAAAATTACTCAACTTATTTTATCCTCTACTAAGTAAGTAATAATGCTTATATATTCTCAGGTCTTATATTTGAAATAGTACCGGCTCACATTCAGTTTAATTAAACTAACTGAAATAAAAAAGTATAAAAGTATAAAGAGTTTTTATTAAAAAGAAGAAATGTAGCAGCAGGCCATGTTAAACATACAAGGCTCTCTCAAACGTGTGAACATTGTTAACCAAATCAGTTGACTTTATTATCATAAATAAAGTTTGTCATCGTTACATCCAATTCTCTATTTACTTAAGTTCCCATCCATTTTTTCGCATTTTGTCAAACTGATTCAAATTTTTTAAACCTTTTTTCAATTTGCTCAATTTTCTCTAATTTTTTCACTGGTAATCTTTCGACTAATCTATTTGCAATTAACGGTCTCAAACTAAGTTACCGCATTTGCAGTCCCAAGTAATTTGACAGTCCGCATTTGCGAAGGCGAGAAAAATATCGTAAATGCTGTTTCACTCCTTGTACATTGAAAACATGGAAACGGATTTAGTTTTTCATGTTTTAAAATTCAACATTTATCGTAACAATTCAAAATAATGTGTGAGATACTGATATGATGGTTTTGGAACAGTTACTGAAAATCACAGCTGGTTTTAATAAAGAGAAGTCTCGTACACCAGTGATCAAATTTGAAAATATCGCGAGTGCGATACGTTATTCTGAGACTTGTGAACTGACAAGTATTTTCCTCCAGTGACTCAATAATTTAAATCCCGAACATGAAATGAAATTTTGAAATTAAAGTTGTCGGGCTCTTAGATTTGCACTTACCTACTCTCTTATGGTATCATACTGTACCAATGTTTGTCAAATTAGCATATTGCGTACCTTCATTCTTCATACCTTTTCTTCGGACCAAGTGTTTGTGTGAAATATAAATTACAAGATCTACACAAAATATACACGAAACTGGTTTTAATGAGTACAGAAATAAGTGTTCGACGACTTCTACTATTTAAAAAACAAAATTCTTCCTTCATTTTGTTCACCTATATTCATTTAGGTGTTGATTTATCTGCTGTTAGGGCGCTAATTCGAAATTTCCTGGAAAAGACTAGGGTAGAAATGTAAACTAAAGAAATGATATTAAATGCTTTTGCTAGAATAATTATTTTTGTGTTGTCATATTATAATTCAATAATACGTGTAATGAATTTCTGCGTAGACTGATCGGTTTGCAAGACATTTAAGGTAGACATTTGCCAGAACAGAATATCAGCTATTAACAATAATAAAAAACCGACCAAGTGTGTTTTAGAGTTAGTTAAGTTAAGTGGCTTTCTACAATTTATTTCGAAAATCAAATTATTAATCCATCTAAAAATCATGTGAACTGATTTTGGCCTTAATATTGTATTCTTGGCCAAATCAAACATATTTTGTTTGCTAAATATTTAATTATATCGTTGAATTTTCGTTTCTTAAGTGTACATATATAAAACAGGGTCAGATAGCAGCTTCATTTTAATTTTTCGTAGTTATATAGATTCTTATGTAATCTACATTAATAAACCATTGCAAAACGGATATAATAAAGTAGCGCAAGAAAAAGGTCAGAGGTTATGAAAGAGTTGACCATTTGACCCCATTTGCGAACTCGACCTTTGCTGGGACCCATAATATATCATGTATGAGAAGTTTGAACGATTTCTGTTAATCTGTTCGTGAGTTATCGTGGTCACCAACAGTAGTAATTCTAAAAGGTCAAAGTTCATGAATCAGTTATTCTGAAAGGTCAAAGGTCATGAAGGAGTTAACCGATTGACCCCATTTACGAACTTGACCTTCTATGGGACTCAAAGATCACGCATGAGAAATTTGAACGAATTGCGTTGATCCGTTCAGGAGTTACAGCGGTCACAGACGGACAGACGGACGGACAGACGGAAACACCATTCTTATAAAGTAGCTTGCGCTACTTAATAAACGTACACAATTCCAATTGTCGACGCTCGATTTGACATTTGGCTCAATCGATCTAGCCCTTTAGGACTGTCAATTCAATTTTTTGTGTAAATATAGCGGTTTGTAAACATATGTAGTTTGGTTGTGCCAATTTCCAAAATATGAAAGTCAAGGGAGAGTAATCCATAATTGTCAAATGGTTACCTAATTTGTGATGGTAATTGAATTTTTCTGAGAGCTCCACGATGCTAAGGTTTTGGGACCGGATTTGTAAACACAGAAGATATGTAATGTAAAATGTAATACGTTTGAAAAATTGTTGGGACAAACTGTTATAGGAATTGAAGATGTTGAAAATACGAATATTAATATCTGTAGCTTTACTCGTCATTCCAGTGATTCATGCTGAACAATCAAACGTAAATTACAATCGCATAAATTTGAACCCTTACATTCAGCCATTTAGTAATTGTCTTGCACATGTAATTTCCCATGATGACCTAGACGCAGATCTGAATGAATTTCAATCTCCAGTTGTTCTTTCGAATTATTTTGTAGTTCAAATTGGGACATACAATAAAAATTTATTCGGAACAGAGTGGGAATTACAATGGAAAAATCAGAATGGGACTTTGATTAGAGTTAAAGATGAAATTCAATTTGCTCCATTTGCTTGGCAATGCGTTTTCCACCTTTTTGTTTACCCAACAAGCATAAAAGCAAAAAATAGCATGGAAATACATCACATGTCGTATTCATGGCACGAATATTATTTTTTACGTCAATTCTGGAATCAATTTATGAGAGAAGATTGCTTTAACGCTTTAGTTGAGTCAAATAGATGCTCGACTATATATCGTAATGAAATGTTCGTCATGATACTTGAAAAAGACAGCAATAAAAATTTACTGCAGTTTAAAAAATGGATGTTTGGAATCGTAAAAAAACTCGTAGGAGAGTCTTTGGCCCAAATGAAAATATTTATGATTCTGGAATCCGAAGAAAATGGTGTTACAAATAAAACGATTTACTATTTGGAAGATAAATCCAAAATGCACGTAGCAGAACATAAAAATATGAGATCCATATTAGAATTTGTGTTGTCTGAAGGACGCAAAAACTATACAGAATTAAAATTCCACATTTTAAACTGCTCCTTGCACAGGCAAAGTTTACAGGTGGTGGTCGATGCACGAGATAAGTTGATTGTTTTTCAAACGATTTTACGTGGACAATATGTAGATAAATATAATAGAATCAAAGAATTGAGTCCAAAAGTGTTGGAAATTTGCCTGCAACTAACGTTTCAATGTTTTCACACTAAAGAGTATGATGTTAATTTTGCTCTTTTCAGACATTTCCTACCCAATGCAAGTTTTGTGAGCATATACACCCAAGTGAAACATCCTTTGTATGTAGGGTGGATACCACAGTTTGAGCCTGTAATTAAATTTAACGCTTTCTCAGAATTTTTCCCTCTAAAGTACGAAACTTTTAAATTTGTAACTTGCGATGGAGTCAAAGGGCAAGCAGGAATTTCGTTTCGAGGGTATTTTTCGTCATTTGATTTGGCAACGTGGATTTCAGTCCTTGTCAGTTTTTTGCTGGTGACTGGCTCTTTGAAAATGATTTATTCTTTTAAGAAAATGAAAGTCAATTTAT